>CAUYPK010026994.1:0-47392 GCA_963574355.1 Loris lydekkerianus
GGCGAACAAGTTCGACTACGCGCTCGGAGATCACTCCTCAGAGGTCCCTCCTCAGAAGCAGCATAACAAAATCCAAACTTGGCAAAGAGCCACAGTATACAAAATAATGATAAGAGGCAAAGAGCCGAAATTCATTTTGGCCAGGAGCCACATGCGGCTCTAGCCGCGTGTTCGCCACCCCTGCTTTATAGGCTATGCCTATAAAAACATCCCAGAGAATTCTCTAGCTCTCTCTTTTCCCTTCATGAGAACTTGGAAGCTCTGTGTTCCAGACAATGTAGCTACATGACAGAAGCAACCCGTGACCAGGAGTCACACTCAGAGAGAGTGATGCAAACAGCAGAGCTGCATCCAACTTGGCATGAGCAAGAAAGGACTCTTTTTAGTGTTAAGCCACTGTCATTTTGGGGCTTTGTCTACTGTATCACCTAGAATTAATTTCCATGGAGAGAATGCTTTGCAATGTATAAAGTTACGGTATTGTGGGCCTCTAATATAAGAGGGAAATGATGCCATATAAAGTAAAATCATTCTTCAGGGCAGAATGACTCTGAATATAAGAATATAGGTATAAATTTTAAATAGACTGTTCAAAGAATGGGGAAAAAAGGGAGCAATTACGATGTAATCTGCTTATAAACAGAAACTGAGTGTATGAAAGAGCTACAGACAATGGGTATTATTCTACAGAAAATAATGGTTATGGGCTGGGCAAGGTGGCTCACACCTGCAATCCTAGGACTCTGGAAGGCAGAGTCAGGTGAACTGCTTGAGCTTAGGAGTTTGAGATCAGCCTGAGCAATAACGAGACTCCATCTTTACTAAAAATAGAAAAAATTAGCTGGGTGTCATGGCAGGTGCCTGTATAATCCCAACTACTCAGGAGGCTAAGGCAAGAGGATTGCTTGAACCTATGAGTCTGAGGTTACTGTGAGCTCTGATGATGCCACAACACTCTACCCAGGTTAGACTCTGTCTCAATAAAAAAAAAAAAAAAAAAAGAAAGAAAATAATGCTTATGATTATGATTTCTGTTACTGTTTAAATAGTCTGAAAACAGACTTCCTCTATGATTAGAAATTTTGTTTATCTTTAAGTAAATCCCATAGCTTGAATAAACATGATTTAAGGTATATAAACAAACAAGATGGCCTCCTAAATCCAGGTAACAATCTTAGCATCACTACTGAGTAAACAACCAGGTATTATGTCATTAATTGATGTGATACAAAGTGGAATATACAACATCTCCTATAATGCAGTCTAGCCAAAAATATTTTATTTGAGTTCACCATTCTTTAGCTGTGACATCTTGTCTATAGGAAATATAGGTAGAAAAGTCTAGAAGGATGTGCATGCACTAACACATCATCACTGCTCATATCTGGTGGTACATACGTGATGTTTACTTTCTAGCTTTGTTAGCTTATATTCCTTTCCTATAATGGACATGTACCTCTTCTGTAACAGAGTATGTTTTTAAAAAAGTCACCAAGATTAACAAGAGCAGCAGCTTGTGAACTTTGGAAAAAAGGCAATGGCAAGTGATTTCAGATAAAAAATAAGTACCTTCATATTTCATTCTCTACAGATCTAATTTGGAAAAGTACAAACTCAATTGTGGCAAAATGCAACTGCAAAAATGTGTTCGTTGATCATGAATAGTTTTAGAGTAAGGAAAAAGAAGATCCAAGAAGATTAGTAAAATAGTCTGCCACAAAACTGGTATTCAAAGACATTTTGTCTTTCAGAATTATTAAAAGAAGTCATGACATAGAGAGTAAACTGCTGCTCCAATTAACAAGTGCTGTGTACAGAGAGACTCTGCATTGAGAGTGCACTTACAGTTTGTCCCTTGGGAGAGCCTTCCTCAGTTAGTTTCTCAAACATCTCTTTAGCCACCTGGATATTCTGTGTCAGGTAATCACCAAACAAAAGAGCATACGACACTCTCTCCAGGGCTTTGGTATGGTTCATGCTGGCTGCCTTTTGAAGATATCGATATGCTCTTTAAATATAAGCAATTAAAAAAATTAGTAAAGTTTTAAAACTGCCTTTAAGAGTTTTCAAGATCTACTAAAATGCAGCATATATAATTTTCTTTTGTTACAGAATCCCTTTGATATCTTATTTTCACTAAGTCATGTTACCTACATATTTTAGAAAGCATCTGGCTATTTTGTTTTTACATGAGGTACCAGTTCTCCTGACATCTTGAAACAGTCTACTAATACTAATAGTTATTAAAATCTTCTATTAAAAAAGATTAACTAGGGTGGTGCCTGTGGCTCAAAGGGGTAGGGCGCCGGCCCCATATGCCCGAGGTGGTGGGTTCAAACCCAGCCCTGGCCAAAAACTGCAAGAAAAAAAAAGGGGTGGAGGGAGTTCATTAAATTAAAAAAAAATGGGATGCCAAAATGGGGGGTGGAGGGAAAAGATTAACTAGATTACAATAATGTCCAGTTAATAATCCAATAACTATTGCAATTTTCTTTTCAAATCTTTGCACAGATTGTATTGGAAGTCAGCTGTAATTACAAGGACATAAAACGTTAGAAGCCAATTGTTTCCTTTATGTTCTTTCTTTTTTTTTTTTTTTTTGCAGTTTGAACCTGCCACTTCTGGCATATGGGGCCGGCGCCCTACTCCTTTGAGCCACAGGTGCTGCCCTCTTTTATGTCCTTTCTAAAGTGCAAAATTTCTAAATTGCATTTGAAAATTACAAAATGAACAACATATCTTTGATTTCACTCACTGTTCACTCTTGTGATCTATATTTATTACCTTTTTATCTTAAGCTAAAATCTGATAAGAGGAATGGCACTAATACCCACAAATCATATTATATTTCCTTGTAATGAGATTGAGAAATCTTCTGAATAGTTTAAAAAAGAAAAAGCAGTTGGCTATTTGCCTCAGTGATGACCTATCTTGGTGAAAGAATGGACTCAGCAATGCTACCTACTCTCTTTTTTGGCTTTTCCTGTTGCTTCCGTTGAGAATTTTCATTCCAGTCTGATACATCATTTCAGCTTCTTGCATCTGCCGTCTCTTAGCAGCCTCCTCTTCAGCTAAAAACAAATGTCAGATGCATTTAAGTACATTTTAATTCTATACCAATTATTTATTAAACATCAGTATTTATTCTTTCTTTGGGGCAGTTATACAAACATAGTGAATGATCTTTCACTATTTCCAAAATAGACTAAAACATTTGGTTTATGTTTGGCCTTTACCTGATACAAGATAAGACTTATTTTAGAAAAATATATAAAATTCACTGAAGTTACTTTCTTTTAGGGAACAATACCAAACAGCTCTTGGCACTTTTCTGTTAGTTATAGTAATTTTTCTATGCAATCCTACTACAATTTCAGATTATATGCCAAGTTCAGCTAAAATAAGGAAACAAGGACTTTGGAAAACAGTAGTCAGAAAAACACTGTTGTAGTCAAAGGATACTTTATTTATTTATTTATTTTTCAGTTTTTGGCCGGGGCTGGATTTGAACCCGCCACCTCCGGCATATGGGGCCAGTGCCCTACTCCTTTGAGCCACAGGCATCACCCTCAACGGATACTTTAGCCCTATAATCTTTACTATAAAGCCTTACAAGGAGAAAGTATTTGATTACTTTCTACAAATTAGTAGAAAAATGATTTTTATCAAATAGAGAACCCGACTTAATGTTCAAGTTATCTAATTTTTTCATACTCACTGATATAACATTGAAAATCACACAATTATTACAGATTTCTCAAAAATTATACTACTATAATAAGGCAATTTTAGTAGAAATCCTAAACTCATCAAGGCATAGGCATATTTCATTAAAATATTTATAGAGATAGAAGTGAATTCTTTTTGAAATATAAAAAAAAACTTGTATTAAACTGGAGTGCCCAATAATACCGAATTACATCCAAAGATGGATTATGTTTGATATTATCTTATAAGAATGTCCAATATTCTATCAGGGCCATTATTTTGAAAGTATTATTTGGTATTAAAAGGGGTATATTCAAGTTTTCCTTCTGTTCTTTCATAGCTAGAAAGTTTTCCCTGAAAATATAGCTTGCTAATGGAGTTTAGCATCTTTTCATTGACATTTATACTTAAGATGGTTAAATATATTATATTTGTCATATGTTACCTTAGGATAGTATATTCCACTCAAAGTATTTTAAACATGTATTATTTATTTTTCTCCTAATTACTATTAATCTTCACCTTAATGATCTGTTTCCTTTATTGCCAAAAATGTTTTACATTACTTAATGTAGTAGCCTGCCTGAATGATTTACAAAACAACTTGTGTACACCAGTGGAAAACCACCTCTGAATAAAACATGAGTGTGATTAGCCGCTTGAGTGACAGCTAGGAAATAAGTATACCACATGCTTCTTGCTCTTTAGTTCACCCTTTAAGGCTATAACCACATCATCAATACTGGCCATTTCAATGTAGAAAAGGATAGCTAGAAAAAGGCTTTCCCTACCCCCAGAAAGACAAAAAATAATAAAAATAAATAAAAAAAGATTAAAAAAGAAAATAATGTTGTCCCAGTCATAAAGGAATGTGGACATCGCCTACTGAGTAATACTTACTTTCACAAAAGCCCCACTTTTCATCAGCCTTGTAGTCATAGGTTGTAGCACACCACAGTCTGCCATCTTCTCTCCCGTCTGATGTACATTCATCGTATTCCTTATCCAGGAAAAGAAAAGGGAAGTGGCAGGGCTCCCCATGTGCTGTGCCTTCAATGGCAGTCAAAGCTAGAATGACAAGAAATAAAAACCTAAACATGAACACCTCCTCTGGTATTCATGGATTCAGTGCTTTCAATTTCAGAATTTGAAGTCAAAGATACAATATGCATAATTTATAATAAACACCACAAAAGGGCCAGTGCTGACTGATTGGGAAGGACTCGATGTTAAGTGAATTTAGTAAGCATGGCTCTCTGGGGCTACTCCACATTTATACCTAGCTTAGACTTTCTGATGTTCTTGAGATACAACCTTAGAATATTAAAAGTCTACCATAGTCTACTATATCACTGGATGCAGTGGTTTACCCAGCATTTTGGGTGGCCAAGGTGGGAGGATTACTTGAACCCAATACTTCGAAAAGATCCTGTTCCACTCCAGCCTGGGTGACAGAAGGAAAAAAAAAAAAAAAAAAGCAAATAAACAAAACTCTCTTGCCCAACCAGAGAGGAGCAAAAAAATATAGTAAAATTCAACTGAATTGATTCTACTTCTCTGCACAACCCTTTTTTTCCCTGGAAGTCATAAGTTAATTTTTCAATAAAATAAAGTCATACAGAAAAAATGCTTCCCCAGGCAGTTACTCAGGTACTACGCTGTGATCCTACTGTATTTTATTAGAATACTCATCAGTTACTGAAGTTATTTCTTTACCATATTCTAGCTCCCACTAGACTTTGAGCTTGTGAAGTAGAGACCCTATCTTTAATTTATTCTATGAATTTTTTTCTATCTTTCAGGTGCTGGGAATTTTGCTAGGTGCTGGCAATGGGGTTGGTCAGAGGTCTCTGCTACATAGAACTTACTGCCTACCCAGGAAGAGAGAGAGCAAGCAAATGCCTAATGGGTGTCACGGAAAAGAAAGCCACTCCTGTCAGGAACCAAGGTTCCAATTGAAGCTCTAGGATGTGCAAGAGTAGGAGTGGACAGAGGCTCTAGGGTGGGGTGGTATTGCAGACAGATGGAGCAGCACGTTAAGAATCAAATGAGCATCAAAGTGGACAAGAGAAGAGGCGAATGAAGCCAGATCTGGCAGATCCTTGCAAGTCTTAAGGAGGAGTTGGGACTTTTATCTTGAGAAAAAACGGAAAACTCACTGAAGAGTTTTAAGTAGGAGTGACATGCTCATGCTTAATGTTTCATTGAGAGGAGAGAATGGAGGGAAGGCAGGCTTAATCCAAGGTGACCAGTTTGTTTATTTATTTTTCTTTTTCTTGAGACAGAGGCTCAAGCTGTCACCCTTGGTAGAGTGCCAGAGCATCACAGCTCACAGCAACCTCAAACTCTTGGGCTTAAGAGATTCTTTTGCCTTGGCCTCCCAAGTAGCTAGGACTACAGGTGCTTGCCACAATACCCAGCTATTTTTTGGTTGTAGTTTTGTTGTTTGGCAGGCTCGGGCTGGATTCGAACCCACCAGCTCAGGTGTATGTGGCTGGCGCCCTAGCTGCTGAGCTATAGGCGCGGAGCCCAAGGTGACCAGTTTAAAGTTGCGACTGCAATCTAATCAAGAGACAATGCTAGCCTGAAGCAAGCAATGAAATGAAAGACACGGATGTGGACTCAGAGCCTGTAGCTCAGTGGTTAGGGTACCAATCACATACACCGAGGCAGGTGCGTTCAAACCTGGCCTGGGCCTATTAAACAACAATGACAACTGCAATAACAACAACAACAACAACAAAAAAAAAAAAAAAAAAAAAAAAAAAGAAAGAAAGAAAAGACAGAAAAAAAAAAAAGGAAGAAAGGAAAAAAGAAAAAGACAAACAGTTAGACAGACATGGATGTGATTGGGTAGCGCCTGTGGCTCAGTGGGTAGGGCACCAGCCCCATATCAAGGGTGGTGGGTTCGAACCAGCCCTGGCCAAACTGCAACAAAAAATAGATGGGTGTTGTGGCGGGCGCTTGTAGTTCCAGCTACTCGGGAGGCTGAGGCAAGAGAATCGTCTAAGCCCAGGAGTTGGAGGTTGCTGTGAGCTGAGACATCACGGCACTGTGCCGAGGGCAATAAAGTGAGACTCTTGTCTCTAAAAAAATAAAAAAAAAGACATGGGTGTTCTCAAGGGATGCCAAAGAGGTGGACATCGTAATACTTTCTGGATGTGTGGATGAAAGGAGAAATGAGTCAAGAAGACTCCCAGGTATTAGACTTCAGGTATGGATAAATGGTTGCCATAATTAAGATAGGGAACACTAAAGAAGGAATAGGTTATTGGGTAAGTACTGCTACATTTAAAGTGGCTATTAAAAAAAAAGGTGTAGATGTCTTAGACATCATTCTAGTTGTAGCTAAAGAGAAAATTCTCCAGTACACAGATACATCTGAAGTCAAAGGCATGCACAAGAAGGGTGTGTGAGAAGTATATGAAAAATGGCTTGGCACCGTTAGCTCAGTAGCTAGGGTGCCAGCCACATACACCGGAGCTGGCAGGTTCGAATCCAGCCCAGCCTGCCAAGCAACAATGACAACTGCAACCAAAAACTAGCTGGGTGTTATGGGGGGCACCTGTTCCAGCACAAGGAATTAAGAGAATTGCTTAAGCCCAAGACTTGGAGGTTGCTACAAGCTGTAACACCCTGGCACTCTACTCAGGGCAACATAGTGAGACTCCATCTCAAAAAAAAAAAAAAAAAAAAAAAAAAAAAAGGAAGAAGCATAGGAAAAGACCAAAGGTCCAGGACTAAGCCTAGAGCCACAAATGGTAGGTATGAGTACATGTCAGTTTCTACCGGTTGCTTTTACAAGAAGAATTTAATTGGGCAGCAGAGCTCAGTGACGAATTTATGTTCAGGAGTCAGAACACCTCATGCAAATGGTACCACTTCTTTAATCTCTTATGTATAAAATTACTTGGAGACAACTTCCTCATCATCAAATAAGAATAACAGTCCTTACTGTGCAGGGTTACTTGCAGAGACTGAGATAAAACACATAAAGGACTTGTCATGGTACCTATCATTTTAGGTAATAATTCAAGAGATGACATATGCTATTATTATTATTGGCACTCCTGCTCTGAAGGCTACATAGTAACTTTTCTTTCTTTCCAGTGTAAAAAAGGATACATCCTAAGATACCAAATTAAAAAAGTATATTTTAGTAAGTTATGAAAGACAAAATGAATTACAAATGGTTTACTACCAGGTAAATGTCATTCATCATCCTGTTAATCACTGACCAGAGGTAAATAACTTCTTTACTTTGATATGTCCAGGTTTTAAAGAAATGATCTTCAACGTAATGTATATAAGCAAAACATCCCATAGCCACAATCTCAGAAGGGTCAATCTACAGAATTTGAAAATGAGATTCCCTTGGCACTGCTACTAGATCCAAAACCGCTTTAGAAAAAGTGTGTGCAGAACTGCATGCAGTCTGCAAACCTGAATTTCAAATTAAATAGCAAATGACAGTTTAAAAGAATATTTAATTTTTCTATGATAACAGAAATCTTTGTGCTAAAAACAAATAGCTTATGATAGGAATTCTACTTGGCCAAAAGAAAGTATAGTTTTAAATAATTCTTATTTATATTTTTCAAATATATGAAAGAATTTTCTTTCACGTGATGAAACTGTATAACAGAAAAGAAACCAGAGAGAACCAAAAGGTTTTTGGCAAAAAGTTTTGACCTTCTGCTGATTCAGCACTAGCATAGGCAGGAAGAAACTCCAGGATGCACCTGCTTTATCAATTCAGTAAAAACTGAAACTTTTCAAAAACATATTTAAAAAATGTGTTTATTAGTGAGTTACTAGAAACAAAATTAGTATCTCTCAGCTATCTTCTCCAAGAACAATCCAATATGGAAACTTTTACATCTTTAAAACTTGTTTCAAAATCTTCTAAAAGTTACTGACTGGGATTTCCTAGTTTCAAATCAATAATCTCAAGTAGAAATTCTCATACTAATATTAATTTCAGTTAATTTTCTTATGGAAAAATTCTGCAATAATATCAAAACTATCCTTTTAAAAACCTCTACAAGAACAGTGCTAGTTTTAAAACAAAGGTATTCACTGGGGCTGGGCATGGTGGCTCATGCCTATAGTCCTAGCACTCCAGGAGGCTCATGCAAGTGGACTGCTGAACTCAGGAGTTCGAAACCAGGCTGAACAAGAGTGACACCCCATATCTAAAAATAGCTGGGCACTGTGGTGAGCTTTGGGTGGCTGAGTCAAGAGGATCACTTGAGCCCAAGAGTTTGAGGTTGCTCTGAACTGTGATGTCACAGCACTTTACCGAGGGCAACAAAGTGAGACTTTGTCTCAAAAAAAAAAAAAAAAAAAAAAAATAGTAATCATTGCTCTGGTATAATGAAGCTGTCTAGTTACACAATTTAAATTAATGAGAACCAGTAATTAAATATGATACAACATAAAAGGGGGAAAATGTGTTAAGTCAATTCTGCAGGCTCATGTAAAAATTCCCATTTCCTAAATAAGTAATCATATTTGGCTCTATATAAGAATGACATAATGTCAGAATCTACTTGGACTTCAGCAGTAAAATACTTAATTATGGCACATGAGAATTTCTTATAATAACAAGCAGACTGCTTTATAGTTAATCAAATAGAAATCTGTTCTTGTAAAGTTAATTAAAATCACTCAATAAAGCTAGAAAACCAAAACCGAATCAAACCAAACAAAAAACCCCCAAACAAACCCAAAACACCCCATGAAACTGAAAACATTCAGTGCTGCCCAGAGTATGGGTAAAGAGGGACCTTCATACTGTTGGCAGAAACATAAACTGGTATAACGTCTTAAAGAGGGACATTTAATAACCAATCATAACCCCCCCCTAAATTTGGTACTAAGTACAAAGCATCTTAGTTTAGAGGATTTAAAGTAAACTATACAGTATTGGACTTAAAGTAAACGGCATAGGCCAAATAAATTCTACTATTGCCTGGGAATAATTACTACAGTAATCTTTTGGGGGGGAAATATCAAAGTTACATGATTGCTACAAGCAGACTGCTTTCACCAAAAGTTGAGAACTACTAAATTCAGTTAAAAAAGTAAATTTGTAAACAAATACATACTCTCCTAAGGAAGACATTGTTTTACAAATTAAAATGTATTTTTGAGAAGATGTAATCATATGGAAAAGTCAACAAAATCATAGCTCAGTATTCATACAAAGTTCAGCTCTCTCCATGATAAGCAACTAACCATTTTAAAGTAGAAATGGAAAAAGCCCTGTCCCATGTACCTGAGGTAAAGTGACAAACTTTATGACAATTAGGTGACAGGCACTGTCAAAAACTATCCAAAGTAAAGTTGCTTAAGAAAACTGCTATTTGAGAACAGTGGGGTTTCATTACATAATGACTTTAGAGATTGATGAGTTTGAAAAAGGCCCTGGTGAGGATAAGTAAGCATAAGGACGGTTTTCTAAAGGAGTTTTCTTACACAAACAATTTCTTGTAAAACCAAATGAAACAAAAGAAACAACAACCACAAAATCCTTTTTCAGTAAAGTCAGGATGTGCTGCAGGTAACTGCCTATGTTTTCTCTACCACCTGTCTCTGTTTAATCTCATCAATTCGGTTAAGGGTTGCTCCTTCCCTGCCACTGCCATATAATCAACGAGGAAGTGGAACTCCACACTGTTACTCAGCTTGCTCACTTCAGAACCTGATTTTAAGAATAATTTAGTAGGTTTAATCTTGGTTCCTTTTGTGTCATTTGAAATTGGCCATAATGCTGCTTATTCTATTTAATTTTTCTTCTTTTTATTTTTTAAGACTGCAAGGATATGTTTGTTACAGAAGACTGTCTGAACAATAGGAGAGTATACAAAATTAAAGAAAAATGAGTCATTTTTTCTTCTCTTTGAGACAGGGTCTTAACTTTGTTGTCCAGGTTAAGAGTGTAATGATGTGATTGTAGCTCAATACAATCTCACACTTTTCATCCTCCTAAGTAGCTGGGACTACAGGCCTGTACTGCCACACCTGGCTAATTTTAAAAAATGTTTTGTAGAGATGGGGGTCTTGCTATGTTGCCCAGGCTAGTCTCAAACTCCTGGCTCAACTGATCCTCCTGCTTTAGCCACCCAAGTGACTAGGACTATAGGGTCACACCATCACATCACACTAATTTTGAAGTGATAGGTAAAGATGATTGTTAGTAGAAAAGTTCTGGACCTTTTTCTTTTCATTTGTAAACATTAAAAAAAAATGGCTTCTGTGATAGTTAATTTTGTGTGTCAACCTATCTGGGCCATATATTTGGTCTAACATTTTGGATATTTCTGTGAAGGTGACTTTTGGATGAGATTAACATTTAGATTGGTGGACTCTGAGTAAAGCAGATTATCCTCCATAATGTGGGTAGACTCTATCTAATCAGTTGAAGGCCCAAACAGAACAAAGACTGACCCCCATGAAGAAGGCATTCTGCCAGCATATTGCCTTTGGTTCTGTGTCTCTGGAGAACTCTAACTAATACAAGCTCATACTAAGTGAATTATTTTACTGTAAGAGATTTTCACTTAATACATCACTGACATTCTTCCAGGTGGCAGACAGGAAAAAAGGCTCGTTATTAATTCCTAACCTCTTTCCCAGGTTTTGGCAGAGTTCTACTGGTATTTTCTGGGAAGCCTTCTGCCAGTCTGATGCAGACACAGTTCCCTCCTGAGGACTCAAGACCAGGAGGTGCAGCCACCACCAGGTGTGACCACACAGAATAAACATAGGATAAAGCCAATTCACTAAGGAGGCTGAACAGGAATGAAAGACTCCAGGGCTGGAGTCCCTGCTGGCACATGTTCTGAACTGCCTATCTAAGGAGTTCTGGTTCTACCGACAGAGAACGCTGGTTTGATGAATTTTCTGTTATTTGCAAAAAAAAAAAAAAGAAAAATAATTTTTTTTAAAAAATGACCGGGAGTACTCTGTAATAGGAATACCACAATGTAATCATTCCCCTCCTGATGGACATTTAATTTACTCATCTTCAAAAAATGTTTATTGAGATAATGTGCAGAACATAGTTAACATAACAAGCCTGGCTGTTATTCTTTGAAAGGCCTGCTTGTAATGTAGCCCTTGGCTGGTGTTTGGGAACTTAAGTTTGAATGGTCGGAACCCTCCCAAAACCTATCAAAGCAATTCACTGAGCCTTAACTGTATAAACATGTAGTTTATTCCCAACACTTGTTTTCCTTCTGCAAGTTCACGGTTTTGGTACATGCTAGACAGTGTGATTACAAAACTAGTGCCCAGCAAAATGTCTAGCCCTTGGGTTTCTAACAAGTTTCTCTGGTAGACAACATTTCTCATGTGTTGTTACAATTCACTGCTGGGTGAATTAAGCCCATCCTGTATTACTCCTCTGGGAGAAGACCTTTGACAGCTTGAACCATGTTTCCTCCAGACTTTGCCTCATGTACCTTGCTCCTCTGCTGATGTTGCTTTGGATCCTTTTACTACAATAAATCACAGCTGTGAATATACCTATACGCCAAATCCTCCCAGCAAATTATCATACCTAGGGATGGTGGGGACCCCTGACACGGCTGGCTTCAGAAGGATTTGCTAGAATGATCATCACTCAATGAAATATGGTGAGAGCACTGTTTAGGAAGAGGAAGGGTAAGGGGCAAGGTATGATGTATCTTTGGTGGCCAGGTAGTCACAGAATCAACCATGGCACAGAGCAGCAGCTGAGCTGCTGTCTGTTGTGAGAGGCAAGTTACCTATGGAATTTAAAAATGATAGATCCAACTCCAGCAGATTTGGCTTGCTGGATCCCCTGGCTCCTTTTGCCCCAGCTGCCTAAAGTGAGAGGGAGAAAAACCTAGTATATCTTGGTGAGGCCTTTGATTTTTGTTCTCTCCTCTAGATCAGAGGAGAACCCCTACATTTGGAAGAATGGGCAAAAATGTTAAAAGTTTGCATTGCTCTCTCTTCTATTAAGGTGAGGAGAAAGTTAAATAAGGTCTCAGGGCTATGGCAAAATTTTAGATAAGGCAGAATAAAAAGTGAGGGGAGGTAACACTGCAGTAGTTGTTTTCAGCCTGGTTGCTGCTGCTGCTACAGTAGCTTCCCCCACCTCCCTTCCTCCACTGCACCCAGCCTGGATCTTCCCAGGCAGCTGTAATGTGAATACTGCAAATGCTGAATTTACTGCTAGGTGGCCGAGTACACTGCAGTGAGGGAAAACAAAAAGAAAAAAAACTTTTTGGGGGGGTGGTGCCTGTGGCTTAAAGAGTAGAGCGCCGGTCCCATATACCAGAGGTGGTGGGTTCAAACCCAGCCCTGGCCAAAAAACTGCAAAAAAAAAAACCAAACAAACAAAAAAAACAACAACAAAAAAACAAACAAACCCCAAACCAACCAACAATAACAACTTTTTTTTGTGGCTACCGTATCTGGATATACTATAAAAACTGATATGTTAAATACTTGTATTTTCACAAATATTAGTGGAATCATCCTGATAAGGAGAAGTTGCAAAAAAAGACAGGTGTTACTTGGACACACTCCCTTTTTGTCACCAGTGGGTGAGTTGGAATTTAAACTCTTTGGTACTGGAAACAGAACATCTGTCACTGATGGTTTCTGCTATGAAAGATGTGGATTTTCGCTTATTGAAGCCTCTGGAAAAAGGCAGACAGTAAGAAAAACGAAGTGATCTACAGATGGAGATTTAAAAAGCAGGTTTTAGTCTGCTAATGAATGACAGCAAAGGTCTGCCCCTTCAAGGATAATTTTTCAGCCTGATGAGAATTTTTTTTTTTTTTAATTTTTAAAATTTTTTTGCTGTTGCAGTTTGGCCGGGGCTGGGTTTGAACTTGCTACCCTTGGTACATGGGGCTAGTACGGTACTCACTGAGCCACAGGCACCACCCCTGATGAGAAATTTTTGAGTGGTTCAATTTGCACTGCAGGAACTGACAAGACAAAAGGGCTTAGAAAAGCCTTGCTTACCACTTATACTTCCTGGCTTCTAGCATCTCACCTTTCTTGCTGCCAAAGAAATACCTCTGCTTTTTTTTTGAATCCTGAATTCACCAATCTTGATTGCCTGGAAAGGCAATTAGGTTAAAACCTAACACTACCAGGTATACGCACGCCGAGGCTGAAATGAACAGGTATGGGCTCAATGAACAGAACTCAGACTGCAACCGTGCACATTTAAGACACCTCTATGGAGCACTAAACTATCGCAAGTGCTTGCCGGGACTGTCTTAGTCGCACACTGATTGAGAGCACCTGAAATCTAGCTGCTGATTGGCTGTGTATTTCTGACAGAGATTGACAGTATTCACTAACTTGTGATTATTGCTAAAAGCTACAAATTGGGATAGGGTACATCGCAGGAAGCGTGACCTTCTTTTCACTCCCTACAGGTCCTGACCCATCCGGAAGGAACACATCTCACTGCTGTGTCTGGCTCTCCCCATGAGTTACACTCTGCAACAATGCATGGTCCTCGACCCTGCTCCCCTCACCTTTCTCCTGCTACACGTGCCTCAGTGCACTCTGATTATTAAGGGCAGACAGCTCGGAAAAAGGCTGTTCACTGGACAAATGATCAAGGTGAGAGGGGTGAGAGATTACATAAACCCAACTTGAAAATTCCTGAAAACGCAAGGATTTCATCATGTCCAAATCCTAAACATGATGTCTGTTTCAGTTGTATAAAACTTTTTTTGTGAAGATATTTTGCCCTCTTGCACACAACCCCTCCAGACAAAAGGTCTGAATGAGAGCCGGAGATTATTGAAAAAAATGTAAAATTAAGATATCTGAATGTTAATACTGATTTTGTAACAACTAAGGAAAATAAACAAAAACTCCTATACCTGGGGAGGGAGGGAAGAGGACGTTAATCATCTTTGCTTTCAAACTATTTCTGGAAACTTCCACCTCTTCCTAAAGAAAAAAACTAAGTGTTTTTCCAAGCCATCAGGAGTGCTTTGAATTCACACCACTGAGCCTGTGGCTGTTCGCACCACTGAGCCTGTGGCTGTTCGCACCACTGAGCCTGTGGCTGTTCGCGCCACTGAGCCTGCGGCTGTTCGCACCACTGAGCCTGTGGCTGTTCGTATCACTGAGCCTGTGGCTGTATCAGAGAGGGCTGATTATGAGACAATAGGAAGTGGCTCAGCTACTGCACTTCCCACACAGAAAATCACCAGATGCTGTCCAGGCTCATGAGGTAGATGGACAGCTGTCACTGACAGCAAAAACATTTGAAACCAACTAGCAGTCCCTTTGAAATCAAGAACTGGACTAAATTATTTGGGCTGGACTGGAAACCCTAGGACAAACCACCTGTGTTGGGAGGCCACATTAAAATGCCTGGCCAATGCATGTCTTGCTTGAGATGCCCCAACAATTGTAAACTTATTGTTTCCAGGGTTACCATGTGTACTCTCTGGGACTAAACTTTTTGCACCTTGATTCTCAAGACATTGCCTTAGCCCTGGAAGGCTTTCAGGTCAGCTTCAATTTACTGTCAGTCATGCTGTGACTGAAATGATGAATAGGTTAATACCGAAACTTAAGACTATGTTTTAAAAAAGGTTAAAATGGTTAATAAAAAAGTTAAAAGGTTAAAAAACAAAGGTAAGAAAGATTAATATAGAAACCACTTGGCTTTTTGAGATTAACAGGAATTATTTTAACTGGCTAAATCCAGGCCTCCTAAAGGTCATAGCTGAAATCAATACTGCAGAACGGTCTCCCTACTATCTGGGTGTTATTGATGGTAACTTTGATGTAAAGACATCTTGGCCAGTGACCAAGATTGTACAAAGAAAAGTTTAACACAGCAGACCTAAACTTCTGTCCTTGAAAAGATCTGCTTCCAAGGCTGGCCCTTGGCTGGCATCTGGGAAGTTAGATTTCTGGAAAGTTCCCACCATCCTAGGTGATAAGAGTGGTTCACTCAAGCTGTACAAACAGTAAGGTTTATACTGAACACCTGCTTTCTTTCTGGAGACTGTAATTTTGGTAATGCCAGACAAAGAGAGTGCCAACTTACCCAGCCCCCAGTAAAAACACTATGTCTCTAATTAGAGTTTCTCTGGTAAGAAACATTTCACATATGTCACTGTAACTTATTGCTGGGGGGAATTAACACTTCCTGTGTGACCCCCCCCTTGAGAGAGAACCCTTGGATCTTACATCTGATTTCCCCCAGATTTTACTCCATGTTCCTTTTCAGGTTTTGCTTTGCCATCTTTCACTGTAATAAATCACAACTGGGCATACACTCTCAACTGAGTCCTTTAAATCTTCCTAGAGAAGCACTGAGCCTGGGGTTGGGGGTGGGTGTTAGTCTTGGGATCATCAACACAGGTGTGAATAAGTGTGAAATAGTAAGAAATAGCAAGAAGGCAAGTGTGGCTGGGGTCATGTGACTGAAGGAGAGTGGCAGAAGAGGACACTGGAGAGAGAGAAGGGGCCTGATCACATAGACACTTGATAAAGGCAAGAAGTTTGGATTTGGAGGATGACAGGAAGCTGTGGGAGATTTCTTTCTTTCTTTCTTTTTTTTTTTTGCAGTTTTTGGCCAGGGCCAGGTTTGAACCCACCACCTCCAGTATATGGGGCCTGTGCCCTACTCCTTCAGCCACAGGTGCTGCCCCCTGTGGGAGATTTCTGGGCAGGAAGCAGAATCAATCTGGCAACTGTTAGGAACTGACAATAGGAGTAAAGAGTGAAAGCAGGGAGGCTAAATAGGAAGCTGTTCTATACAATTACCCTTGGGTGGTTTGAGAACTGCTTCAGTAAGAAGAAATTTGTCTTTGAGGATGAGTAGACATTTGGTAGATTTGGGCAAGTGAGTAAGAAGGCATTCTAAGTATTGCAGAGAAAGGCCCGATGCACAGTCTATGTGAAGAACTGTAAAGAGGACAGGTGGAGTGGTTCATACCTGTAATCCTAGAACTCTGAGGAGGCTGAGGTGGGAGGATCCCTTGAGCTGAGTTCAAGACCAGCCTGATCAAGAACAAGACCTCATTTGTACTAAAAATAAAAAAAATTAGCTGAGTGTTGTGGAGAGCACCTATAGTCCTAGCTACTTGGGAGGCTGAGGTAGGAGGATGGCTTGAGCCTAGGAGTTTGACGTTGCTGTGAGCTAGGCTGCTGTAGCCTGGGGCAATAGTGAGATTCTTATCTCAAGAAATTAAAAAATAATAATAAAAAAGAACTGTAAATGGGTTGAGAATTGCTGAAAAGGGTTTCTCATGGAAGAGATGAAGACTTGTGGACCAGACATCAAAATCTTCATGAATCATGTTAAGAAGTGCACACTTTATCTTTGAGACAAATGGGGAAGGTCATAAAACGTTGAAAATAGGAGAGTTATAGGGTTAAATCTGGGTTCAGAAAAGTTAACATGGCAGTGGTACGAATGAAAGGCTGACAAAGGGAGAAAGTTTTAAAGTAATTGTCTTATAACCCAGTTCTAATGTAGCTGGAACTGCATACACACAAAGCCTATATATGGAATTTATGTTCTATGTCATATATTAAGAATAAATTAAAAACAAATCTAAATCATCACTGAAAAACTAAAACAAAGGAAAACGTTTATAAAGTTGGTTACACAGAGGATTACAAATCCTAATTAAATATATACCAAGGATTAAAAAGAAGCATAAAGGAATCTTAGACTGTATTCTGTGAGCCAATGGTTATTGTTAAAGTTGGTATTGTTATTTTGAAGTTATATTTATTAGGATGAAGTAATATAACAATAATGTCATCAGGTACTAAGACTTTCAGCATCAGTGAAAGGAGACAACACAAAAGGAAAGAACCCCAAACCCTGATGGAAAGGAAAACACTAGCAGCAGGTCACAAATTGGCTTCCTTCTCTTACTGGCCTGAGAGAAAGAGAACCAGGACCTCTCTAAGCACAATCAAATCACTTTGAAACATGAGTATGGGAGACCTTCTGGTAAACACACTTTACTACTGTAAGAGTCCTTACTTAGAAAAT
Source organism: Loris lydekkerianus (assembly GCA_963574355.1). Taxonomy (NCBI): domain Eukaryota; kingdom Metazoa; phylum Chordata; class Mammalia; order Primates; family Lorisidae; genus Loris; species Loris lydekkerianus. The sequence goes on from CAUYPK010026994.1 coordinate 17,744, forward strand.
GCTTTAGCAGGATGGACTTGGTCTATCTAGATTGCTCATTATATAAAAACCTGAGATGTATGTAGGCACAACTCCCTAGAAAACATCATATAAACTATACAATTATCAGAGAATAAACTGGGCATGTCTCATGGCAGAAACAGCTTCCTTTTGTGGAAGCGATGCTCCATAAGCATGAGGCCTCATATGCAGACTAATTGAGGCAAGAAAGGACCCGAGAGGCTCGACTCCTGTAGCACAGTGGTTACAGCGTCAGCCACATACACTGAGGGTGGTGGGTTCAAACCTGGCCTGGGCCAGCTATTCAACTGCAACAAAAAAATAGCCAGGCATTGTGGCAGGTGCCTGTGGTCCCAACTACTTGGGAGGCTGAGGCAAGAGAATCGCTTATGCCCAAGAGTTTGAGGTTGCTGTGAGCTGTGATGCCATAGCACTCTACTGAGGGCGACATAGTGAGACTCTGTCTCAAAAAAAAAAAGAAAAAAAGAAAAAAAGAAAGGACTCAAGAGCAGCACTGGCAGTCACAGACTTCTCTACACTTTGCTGATGTCTTGCAGTAATTTTGTTTATGAAATATTTGCTAAGTTTGATACTGGTTATGATCTCTGATTCTTGTAAGTCCAAGTTGTCAGTGTGACGACTATAGGTGTTATGTCATCTGTAATATTTAATGTGAACTGGAAATTTCAGCATGAATGATACATTCCTTATCAACCAATCAGCTTATAAGTAATGACAACTTAATAATAGTAATACTTAGTAATAGTATCCCTGGTGCTTAGATCAGATGATCTAATACATTAAAAGGAAACTTGGTTCCTTGGAGAAATGGCTGAGATTCATTTCTGGGTTAGGAAATAGACAAAATGAGTCCAGGATATCTTGTCCTGCCTAGGAAAGGGAAATTATGAAAGATCACCAGGATCTAGACAAAAAGACAAGGAATGATCTTAAAGAAATTCCCAATGGCCTGAAATGGAGTAATTTAAACAACCAAAAAAAGCGAATGACTGTAATAGAATGATAAATACAGTCATGTGACACATAATGACCTTTCAGTCAATGAAAGACCACATATATGAAGGTGGTCCCATTAGATTATAATGAAGCTGAAAAATTCCTATCACCTAGTGACATCATAGTTCAACATACTATATTACTCACATGTCTGTGGTGCTGCTCGTGTAAACAAACCTACTGTGCTGCCAGCAACATAAAAGTACAGCACATATAATTATGTACAGTACATAATACTTGATAATAAACAACTATGCTAATGGTTTATATACCGACTCAGTTCTTAAGTACTCGGTCTTTATAGCTGTCATGTCTTCCATATGCCAGGTATGGGGCAGGTACAGGGGACCACAAGAGTGTTCCAACTGCCATGTGATATTGGAACAGGTCACCCCTCCCCAGGCCTCTGCATGGTCACCTGTCCTGTGACAGGCTCAGGCTTATGCTGTTCCCTCCCAAACACCTTTGTGAGCTGTGGGAAACATCAGAGATCACAGAGCCCTTCTAACGAGGGTCGGCTTCAGGCTGGGCCTCCGTGGTACCCTATCTGGCCAGGTCACAGTCCCCGAAAGGCTGCTTGCTCAAGGTCTTAGCAAGAATGTAGCTGGTCTCTCCTCTCTGCTTGTTGGACCCCAAGACCTTTGCTATAAGTACCGCCTCCTGCCTCAGCACCTCCGCCTTTCTCCCACAACAAAGCTTCTCCCCAAGTTCCAGGGCGAGAGCCAGTGGTCCTGGTATGTGATAGTGTTTGGCTTTTTCTGGTCAGAAGAGCAATTTTATAGTATATTCCTTCAAATTACTAAAAGAAGTTGCTCTTAAAAAAATAGTTAATTGCTCAAGCAGATCCTTCAGGAATTATTTCAGAGGAAAGCACCATTATCACAGGAGATAACAGTTCCACCTGTGTTACTGCCCCTGAACACCTTCTAGTGGGACAAGATACGGAGGTGGAAAACTGTGATACTGATAATCCTGACCTTGGGTAAGCCTACACTGTGTGTGTTTGCATGGTAGATTTTAGCAAAAAAGTTTAAAAAGTAAAAAAATAAATAAAATTTACAAAACAGAAAAAAGCTTATAGAATGAGGATATAAAGAAAATATTTTTGTACAACTGTATGTGTTTAAGCTAAGTTGTTAACAAAAGAGTAACAAAAGAGTCAAAACGTTAAAAAAATTTTTAAGTTTACAAAGTAAAAGTCACCATAAGCTAAGGTTAATTTATTATTGAAGAAAAAAATTAAAAAATAAATTCAGCATAGCCTAAGTGTACAGTGGTTATAAAGTCTATAGTAGAGTACGGGAATGTCCTAGGCCTTCACTACCAACTCACTCACTGAGTCACCCAGAGCAACTTCTGGTCCTGCAAGCTCTATTCATGGTAAGTGACCTAGACAGGTATACATTTTTTATCTTTTATACTGTATGTTTACCGGACCTTTTTAATGTTTAGATACACAAATCCTTACCATTGTGATAACTGTAGAATCCATTACGGCAGCAGTTCTCAACCTGTGGGTCACGACCCCTTTTAACTGTATTAAAGCTTCATGGCATTAGGAAGGTTGAGAACCACTGCATTATGGTAAGATGCTGTACAGGTTTATAGCCTAGGAGTAACATACTATATAATACAGCCTAAGTGTGTCACAGGCTATACCATCTAGGTTTATATTTAAGTACGTTCTACGATGTTTGCACAAAGATGAAATTGCCTAACTGCATTTCTCAGACTGTATACTCCTTGTTAAGGAACTCACAACAGTCCCTTCGTATCACTGGGGTAGTATAAATTGGGTCCAGAATTCCTCACCCCAATACCAAAATCCACAGATGCTCCAAGTCCCTTGTATAAAATGGTGTAGTATTTGCACATGACCTATGCACATCCTCTCTCCTATGCTTTAAACCCTCTCTAGATTACCTATAACACTTAATACAATGTAAATAGTTATTGTATCTTTAAGGAATGAGAAGAAAAATCTGTCCTTGTTTAGTACAGATACAGCCATTCATTTTTTCCCTCAAATAATTTCTGAATAGTTGGTTGAATCCATGAAACAGAATCCATGGATGCTGAGGGCCAACTCTATATAAAAGTCTATGGATCTGTAATGATGCTTGTAATATTGTAAAATATATATGAGGTCTTCACCTGTGTTTTGACAAATAGCTCCTAAAACCCTTGGAATCTCTGGATCTGTTGCTAGTATGCTAATGAACGATTGGTGGCAGGAAGCTCCCAGGTTGCCAGGGGAACCAACCAAGATTAGAGAGTTGAAACTTTCACTCCTACCACAAAACCTCCTGGGATGGTAGGGGGGCTGAAGGCTGAGCTGATAAGTTAATGCCAATGATTTAATCAATCATGTCTATGCAGAGAAGTTTTCATGAAAACCCAAAAGGATTGAGTTCTGGGGCTTCCAGAAATTCGGACACAGCAGGCCTGTGTATGGTGAGGTGATCAGGCCAGAGGGCACCAAGCTCTGCGCCCCTTTTCCTACACCTTCCCTGGTGCATCTCTTTCATTTGGCTATTCATCTGTATCCTTTATAATATCCTTTACAATAAACGAATAAATATACACTTACCCATTATTATATTTCCCAGAATTCTAAGTTCTAGCAAATTTACTGAACCCAAGAATGCAGACTGGGAGAACCCTAAATTATAGTGGGTCATCAGAAGCACAAGTGAACAACATGAGGTTTGCAACTGGCTTCTGAACTAGGGTGTAGTCTTCTGGGATTGAGCCCTCAACCAGTAGGGTCTGAAGCTATCTCAATATCTCAGTGAGAATCAAGTTAAGTTAGAGGACATCCAACTGGTGTCTGCTGGACAGAACTAATTGCTTGCTTGGAGTTTGGGGAAGTACCCCCACACATTTGGTGTCAGACATGTTGACTCAGTGAAAGTAGGGAAAACATACTTTGGTTTGGTTTTTCTTATACTCTTACAATGCTCAAAACCAAAGCAGAGTAAAATAAACAAACAAAAACATACTCAAAGGTCTCCTTTGGATGTTACTCAGGCACCAAATTCTTATGTGAAAATATTTCAAGGGAGTGGATCAAGAGTTTATTTTGTTTTCCCCAAATGGACTGTTATTTCATAGTAATAATACTTGATGAGGGAAAATTCTTTAGAAAAGAATGCCAGGTGGGGAGGATGGGTGGAGGGAGGGTAATTGGTGGGACCAGACCTACAGTGCATCTTACAAGGGTACATGTGAAACTTACTAAATGTAGAATATAAATGTCTTAACACAATAACTAAGAAAATGCCATGAAGGCTATGTTAACCAGTGCGATGAAAATTTGTCAAATGGTATATAAAACCAGTGTATGGTAAAAAAAACAAAGAATGCCAGGTAAGAAATGCATGTGGAATGGTAGAGATAGAAAGTTACCACTCTGTGACCCCTAATGACATAAATGATCCAGACAACACACAGAAATGACTATTAAAATCTCTAGCAAAAAAATCAATGAGGAACTTCAGAATGGCTGGATGAGGCTGATGCCAACTGATGTCACTGACCTTAACTCACTAAACATGGGACAATCAGATGGTATGTGCCCCCCAATGTAATGCAATAGAAAGTATACAATACCATATCTGAAAAACTCTTAATAAAAACATGGAACCAGATCTATCTAAGCCTCTAAGGCTAACTTCCAGTGTATAGAATTTCTAGCAGACGGTGGAATAAGCTGAATGACATTATAAGGACGTGATGAACTAGATCTCAAATGTGGGAAACCGTATAACATAAAAGACATCATACATTCCTTTAAAAAGATAAAATGACATGCTGGGTGCAGTGGCTCATGCCTATAATCCTAGTACTCTGGGAAGCCGAGGCAGATGGACAGCTTGAGCTTGCAAGTTTGAGACGAGCCTGAGCAAGAGTGAGACCACTGTCTCTACTAATGAAAAACTCAGGCAAGAGGATTGCTTGAGCCTAAGAGTTTGAGGCTGCTGTGAGCTATGATGCCACAGTACTCTACCAGGGGTGACAAAGTGAGACTTTGTCTCAGAAAAAACAAACAAAAAAAAAACAAAACAAAAAAGATACTTTAAAACAAAGGAGGAAGAATGGTTATAGATTAAGAGACCTAAAATCTTAGTCTGGATACTGATTAAAATAAAGCAATTACAATAGAATCTCTGTAAGCTGACACCCCAAGGGACTGAACCAAACTTGTCAACATACAGAGGTGGTCAACTCAAGAAATGAGGCCTACTGTACAGATAACGTACATGTAGTACACGTCCGGTCTACGAAAATTAGGTCAACTTAGGAAGTGGTCAATGGAGGGAGGTGGTCAGCTATGGCGGTTCTATTGTATTAGAAGACTTGAAACAACTGGTAAAACTGAAGAGTCTGGGCTCGGTGCCCGTTGCTCAGTGGTTAGGGCGCCGGCCACATGCACCGAGGCTGGCAGGTTTGAACCCTGCCTGGACCTGCTAAACAACAATGACAACTGCAACCAAAAAAATAAGCTGGGAATTGTGGCAGGCACCTGTGGTCCCAGCTGCTTGAGAGGCTGAAGCAAGAGAATCACGAGAGTTTGAGGTTGCTGTGAGCTATGATGGCACAGCCCTCTCCTGAGGGTGAAATAGTGAGACTCTGTCTCAAAAAAAAAACAAACAAAAACAAAAAACAAACAAACAAAAAAAGAACAAAACCGAGGGAGTCTGGGTATTAGGCTAGGAGTAATGGCTAATTTTATGATTTTGTTAAAAAATAAAAAATTCTTACTTTTGGCTCAGTGCCTGTAGCTCAAGTGGCTACATTCACCAGAGCTGGCAGGTTCGAATCCAGCCCAGGCCTGCCAAACAACAATGATGATAACTACAACCAAAAAACAAAAAAAAAAATAGCTGGGCGTTGTGGCAGGCACCTGTAGTCCCAGCTACTTGGGAGGCTGAGGCAAGAGAATCGCTTAAGCCCAAAAGTTGGAGGTTGCTGTGATGCCCCGGCACTCTACCCAGGGCAACAGCTTGAGACTCTGTTTCAAAAAAAAAAAAAGAAAAAAATTTCTTACTTTAGAGATGCACACATAGGTAAAAGAACATATGGAATTTTCTCTAAAACTCACTCTGGTGAATTGCTGTGCTACGGTGGGAGCCTGTAGTCCCAGCTACTCTGGAGGCTGAGGCAAGAGGATTGCTTGAGCTCAGGAGTTTGAGGTTGCTGTGAGCTAGAATGATAGCATGGCACTCTACCCAGGGCAACAGAACGAGGCTTTGATTCTAAATAAATAAATAAATAAATGAAATAAAATGTTCTCGGGGAAAAAAAGGGCAACTGTGTGGGGAGTGGTAAAGATGAAACAAGAACAGCAGGATGCTAAGGCTGCTGAAGCTAGGAGACAGGTGGGTACAGGGGGGTCATTATACCTTCTATTTCTGTACATGTTTAAAATCTCCCTAAAATAAAAAAAGAATGAATAAAATTTTACAACAGTAATACATACTTGGCTGAGGTACAGGAAAATAGTATTTCCAAAGCAAGTAAGTAAATAGAATTCTTTTTTTTTTTCTTGAGACAGAGTCTCACTTGTAGAGTGTGCTGGTGTCACACAGCTCACAGCAACCTCTAACTCTTGGGCTCAAACAATTCTCTTGTCTCAGCCTCCTGAATAGCTGGGACTATAAGTGTCCACCACAAACCCTGGCTATTTTTAGAGACAGGGTGTTGCTCTTGCTCAGGTTGGTCTTGAACCTGTAAGCTCAGGCAATCCACCCGCCTCGACCTCCCAGACTGCTAGGATTACAGGTATGAGCCACTGCACCCCACCCCCAAAATTACTTTTCTGAAGAACAATTTAAGCATATGTATCAAATGTCTCCAAAATTTTAATTTAATCCAACAAATTTACTTTTAAGAATTCTAAGAAAATTTTCATCACTGTGCACAAGGACATACACAATAATCTCTGAGCAAAATATTGTAAACAATATATTCAAATATTAAATTGTAAAAAAATACTAAAAGACATGGGAAAATGTTTATGATAAACTGTTAAGTATAAAATGCAGGCTGTGAAATAATATATATATATATTGACCCAATTTAGTTTTCTTAAAATTATGTGTACACCAAGAAAAAAAAAAAAAAGCCTGAGATTCTCCATAATGTTAATAGCTGTAATTTTTACTTGACGGGATTAAGGTACTTTTTAATTTCTTATAAATAATTTTCCTATTTATGAATATGGTATATTTGTAGAAAAAATTTCCAATATTTAAAGTTCAAATCCAGATCAGTTCCTGAGAGCAATTAATAATAGAATAAAAAGTGGGTAAGGTGGAGATCTCTGAAATAACCAAATGACAAAAAGGTAGCCAGACAAGGCAGAATGAACATGTTAATAATTAATTTTTTAAAGTATAGATATTTAGCATATTACTGTGAAAAACATTAAGTTTTAAATTTAAAAGTAGAAGTGTCAAGGTGAAAGTAACAAGGGGATTAAAATTTACATAAGCTTCAACTGGAGAAGGATAAACATCTAAATCAAATCACCTAGGATGATTGACAAGGTTATTGGAGTAAAAATCCTAACACAATTCTGAAAATAACCAAAGTTCCATGTTAGACAATGCTTCCTTGAGTTTCTGCTTTGTGTACCACTCTGATATATTACTTTTAAAAATTTCTCAGAGAGAAATTTATTTATATATAGGAGTCCAGAAAGAAATGTTAGGATATTAGTATGATACAAATTCAATTTGTCTGAGTTCGGCATATATAACTTGAGTCAAATCTGTTAAGTAACAATCCTATAAAACTACACGCTGCATGTGGTTAATAATCAGTAAAACCAGCCTTCTTCAGCATCTTTAGTCACTACCTTTAAAATTTCAGTTGTCTCCTTTCCTAAATAAGGTAAAGCAAAGAAAATGTCCAGACTACCTGGTTTCCGTACTTTCTTTGATTCTTCATAGTTCTTGCTCTCTGAATTTGAAGATTCTAGAAAGCTGATTTCTTCTGTGTCACTCTCCCCCTCCTGGCTCTTGAGGCTATCTTCCTCTTCTTGAATATGAGATTCCAGTTCTGATTCTTCTGAATCGAGAAATATCTGACCGGCGACTACTCTGCCTGTGGTGGTATGGTCCTTTACTGACTCATCGGATGGCAAAGAAGCCTGGGAACATAAATATTTTTAGTTATCAACAATACTAATAATCTTTTTAACCCCATTTGACCATTACTTTTACTAACCTAGATATCATGTCTCCTTAGCTCCTTGAAGTGCTACATTCGTTCATTTTTATAGGGTTTAGTATGTATTTGTCATATGCCTTCATCAACAGCCTCTCACTCTTTTTTTGAATTTCTGCTTAGATATTATTTCCCCCAGGAAGACATCCTTAATTTTTTTTTTTTTTTTTTTGCGGTTTTTGGCCAGGGCCACATTTGAACCCATCACCCCCGGCATATGGGGCCAGTATCCTACTTCTTGAGCCACAGGCGCCACTCGACATTCTTAATTCTTGATTCTTAAAAGTCTAGGTTGAGTTTTCCCCACCACATGATTCTAACATACCTTATACTTCCCCTATGATAACCCTGTATTATAACTTCCTACTTTAATCTTTATTGCCTCAAATCTAGAAATCAGTGTTCATAACTGATTGGCCTCGATGGATATTTAAAACTCAGCCTTATTCATTCCATTTATCAATAGCGTATTAGCGCATTTGATTATTTTAAATTGGTAAGTGGTAATAAAAGGTAGAGGTTAAGTCTTCAAAATTAAAAGAAACTAAAAACTTGGAAAAAAAAATGAAATGAAATCAATCTCTGATTAGGCAGGAAAAATGCTACTGCCTTACACACACACACACACACACACACCACATTCAAATTCAAATTAAACCTGACAGTCAACACTCTTAATGGAAATATTTACTATTCTCTCTTGTAGGTCAGTGATTTTTTTTCCCCCAGAAGAACTAGAACTAATACTGCTATCATCTATTTCTTTTGTTCTTTTTAATTCCATTGTTATTCAAAAGATAAAGATTTCATATCCTTTTTATGGTACATAGTTTATCCTCTGAACTAGAAAATATAAATTTTAGTACACACCTTGGAATCCAAGGATTCATCTTGGCTGCCTTCTTCATCTGCAAAGAAATTCTAAGATAATTTAGTTATCTTCCCTACTGGGAAATTAAAGGTACTATTAAAACAAAGCACAGTAATATGTATAGCAAATAACACAGAAAATAAGTATCAGATACTGGTCAAATAAACCTAGAATTATTTAAAACTTGGTTAGAGTCACAATTGTTCAGAAAAGATCAAGTGAAAAAGAAAAAAAAGGGGCTGGGAGGTTAGTTTTTTTTCATTCTCCAGGGAAGACAAAAGCTTCACCTGTTACAAACATAGGAAGATCAAGAGCTCCCACCCCCAAGACCAGATACTTCTTCAGATTCCACCCAGTTCTTATGTATATAGGTAGTGTATTACTAAGAATGAATCACCAAATTCATAAAAATAAATCTCTAATTTCATAAACCAGGTTCCCATGTATTCTGTTCCTCTACTCAGGACCTAGAGTTATAGTAACTTATTTTAGTGTTAATTAGCATTTTATTACCAATGAGAATGGAAATGAATAATAATTTTATTTTCCCCCAGAGATTGGATCTTGCTATGTTGCCCAGGCTGGTCTTGAACACCTGGCCTCAAGTAATCCTCCTGTTTCAGCCTCCCAAAGTGCTGGGATTACAGGTGTGAGCCACTGCATCCAACCTATTATTTGACAGCAGAGTTGCCAGAAAAATACATTAGGATTTGTGTTCTACTTTACTAAGAAATAACCAAATATAGACAAAAATTTGCATAATACTATCATGCATTCACTCACATGAGAGCTACAATATGTATTAAGAAACCAATCGCTTATATTAAACAAGAAACAAATCCAGCCACTATTTATACTTTTTTCCCAAATTTATAGTCTGTTTTGATTTTGTATGATTACATTAATTTTCCTTCTATTAGTCTTTCTCTGTTTTCCAAATACTACTTCTATTCTGGCTATTGGTCATTCTTTTTCCTGCTCTTCTGCAAACACATGCAACAACTCAATAATCCAGATGCAAATGTTCAATCTTTGTATTCCTTGAAACAACAAATCTGTCAGATGATCTCTAAGCTTCCTTCTTGCTCTTAAAATTACCTGATTTCATCCAAGAGGGAGTTTCAGTACTCCCTGCTCCATAAGCTATGTGAGAAATTAACTAGCAGACAAAATGCTGTAACATCATGTGATTTTTACTAGAAAATTATGTGTTATGGTTGCCATTTATTTTTACTTCACATGATCACATCCAAACATTACTTTTAACTTAATAACTCTCCAAAATACAACAAAAATATGTTTCGAGTTTGTTTTGAAAGGACTGAGCGGACTTTAAGAAGTATAACCAACTCAATTATGCTCAAAATATACGACTAGCTCACAATATTCGCTCTTCTTCTTTTTCTTTTTCTTTTTAAAACCCCCGCTTTTTCTTTTGAATATTTGAAAAAACCAGTCTACTTATAAGGTTTTGTCATATGTGAAAGTGTAGTCAATTCACAGGAAATTTAAATTGTAGCCACTATTCACATTCACTTACTTTTAGATTATCTTCAAAGTATGTTTTATTTTTGGTAGGTGGAGAAGAGAAGGGTATGGCATATATTACTCCCACAGTGCTCATAACATTTAGTGGTAGTGATGTCTTAATTAACAATCCTCCTTCATGCTAACTTCTTCATAAATATCACGCAAAGCGCAAGTTCTAATAGATAGTTCAAATTCCATTCTCAGCAAATCTTTAGATAAAGGAAAAAATTCATCTCTATTATATATCAAAGTTGCATGTGTAGATACATGTAGTTAACTAATCAGAAACATCAACTGGCTAATGTATCAAAAGCAGACATTAAATGTTCAAATGTACATTTGCAATATATGCCCATGTACTGAAGCTTTAGATCAGCTGGAACTCTAGATCACTAAATTACTAAATTTAGTACCTATCACAACAGGTCACATAGGCAGCTAATAGGTAAATAATATAGACAGCTATAAACAATTTTAAAGACATGTACATTTGAGACACTATAAGCTGTTAGGCATTAGAGTAGCAAAATGTGTTTTTGAACTCTAAGAGACATGATTTGTGACCTCAGGATTATTTCATGTAAATTGCATCATGCTCCTCTCTCTTCACATACTGGTAAGTAAGAGAATTCTTTTTCACTTACTAAACTGGGAAAGCCTACTCCAGATGGTAGAGTCTTATAGTTCATATAGTACTTGTTGAAAAGTTGCTTATGGCCTAAGAAGTTCTGATGTTTAGTTTTCAGGTAAACATTAAAGTTACACGTAAATAAGGCAAACGGTAATGCTTTTATCAGAACACAAAAACCAAGCAACAGAAAAACCTGCAAAGGGATTCAGTGAAGTTATGGATTTCTCACTCATCAGTATCATATCCAAAATATAATAGTTCCCGCTACTTTATTAATTGTATACCTTCCTTTGAAAAACATCAATTTTTTTTTTTTTTTTTTTCTGAGACAGTCTCACTTTATTACCCTGGGTAGAATGCCATGGCATCACAGCTCACAGCAACCTCAAACTTTTGGGCTCAACAGACTGATCCTCTTGCCTCAGCCTTTGAGTAGTTGGGACTACTGAGAGTTCAAGCAATCCACCCACCTCAGCCTCCCAGAATGCTAGGATTACAGGCATGAGCCACTGTGCTTGTCTTTTATTTTTTTATCAGCTACCACAGCTGCAATGTACCAGGGATATTCTTTCAGGGAAAGTGATCATTACAAATCCATTTTCCCTCCTGTGATATAAATTAAATAGACTAATATCTTCAAAAGTCTAAAGAGTTTGGTGAAAAGAGACAAGACATCCTGTTTTCTGGTTAGGCACTGACTATATGCAGATCCTAGGATAGTCTTGATTCTAAATTTTTCCAACTTTGAGGCCTAGAGAGCTAGGTTGGAGAGCTGGGTTCCTCACCTATCAATTCTGACACACAGTTCAATATCAAAAGCTTGCTCAGCCTCCATCTCTCAATCTGTCAAAAGGGGACAATACCATCTGTCTTGTGGCCTCCCAATGATGTTTTAGGAACAACTAAAATAGTAAAATTAAAAATCCTTTGCAATCTAAAAACTATTCTCTGAATTTATTTTATTAATTGTACTATTACCTGAAATATCTGGGAGTGGACCTAATTAAAAAGACTAATATTGTTTGGCACAAAGAAAAAAGAGGTTAAATCATTTACCTCTTCCTTCCAAAAATAAGAGAGTATGTACTTTTAAGTGAAATACAGTATAGTCATTTCACTATTATCTTGAGAAAATGAAAAATTATCTTTTAATCTTCTCCTTTAAATTTATTTATTCATAGGGAAAACACTTCTAATGTACTGTAAGTACAGTCGTGCCCCTTAACAGCAGGGATATATTCTGAGAAAGGTGTTGTTATGTGAACTTCATGGCGTGTACTTACACAAATCTAGGTGGTATAGCCTACTACCTACCGGGGCTTCAAGGTATTGTTCTTAGGCTACAAGCATGTTCAGCATCTTACTGCACTTATTGGCAACTGTAACACAACAGTAAGTATTTGTGTGTCTAAACATATCTAAAGCTAGAAAGGATACAGTAAAAATACAGTATACAAGATAAAAAAAGTACATTGTACAGAGCACTTACCATAAATGGAGTTTGTGAGCCTAGAACCTGCTCTGTGAGAGTCAGCAAGTGGTAAATGAATAGAAAGCCTAGGACGTTACCATATGCTATCGTACTTTACTTGTGCTGCACTAAATCTAACTTTAAAAATGTAACTGTACTACAATATTAGGACAGTTAAAATGTCACTAGGTGAAGGGAATTTTTCAATTTCACTATAATCTTATGGGACTGTCTTACATGTGGTCTGTCCTTGACCAAAATTTTATGTGCCACATGACTATATGGCTTGTTTTATATACCTCTAAAACAAGATATTAGATAACAACTACTAACAGTCACAAGATCAAGATTCTCTTTATTGGCTGACCATTTTCTATCTGGTATGAGACACAACTTGTCCTGGGTAACAGCTAATATTTAAACACAAAATTATCACCAAAAACTTGATTTTTGTACCTCAGCCAAAGTTTAAATATAAACTTTTAAAATGAGGCTGAAATCCTGCACACATAAGCACTGTAATAAATAAAAAAGACAAGTGAAAATCCAGTACTTAATTTGTAAAACTTTATCTCACACAAGCATTTTTTGATTTTGAACTTCATGTGAGCACAGTACTGTCTTTATTACTCTTTTGCATATCTATATTGTTTTAGTTCTGGCTAAGTAAGGCTTTTGCCCTTATCAGAGAAATATTTTGGCACAGATTTAACTATGATGGAAATCACAACAGACATTTCTTGAACACAGTTCTTTACTTACGTAAGTACAACCCAAAGATTTAATATTTCAGTGTTAATAGTCTTTTATTATAACACCCTGAGAATCCCAACTTTTGATTTTCAACTTCACCTCCACTGACATGGAGCTCTTAGTATATGAAATATAATTAAAGAAAGATGTAGGAAAATTTCTATGCTTTTTCTTTAACCTTTGCAAATTGAATTCAGAGGGATATACACCAGGTTTTTTAATAGCTAAAGTTCTCAAACTATGGTGTAAAGAATCACTTGTGGAGATTCTGCAGATACCTGACCTAGAATTGAATTTTTAACAAACCCATAAATGGAATTCTGATGCAGGGGGTCCATGATCCACCATTTATTCTACCCATTAAACTTAACACCTTCAATTCATACTTCTTTTGGTCAAACAACTGCTAGAAGTACTTCAAGAGTTCTGTATAGCCTTCAAAGATTGGGTCATACAGGCAAACCATCAAAACAAATGGACAGAGGGGAGAATGGACCTGAAAGCATGATGTTGGCAGTAATCAGCATATGTTTGTTGCTTCTCAAATAGTATCTCAAACCATCATCATAGAATCTTAGGTTTAGGCCACTTATTTTAGAAGTAAATGATGTTATGGCATTGATTTACAAGTAGGGCAGATAATTTGGGGATTCAAATAACCATCTGGGGAATTTTCTGTTGGAAACAAAAAAAAAAAGAAAAGAGTTGACATTTATACTCTGCTTTGTTCCAAAAAAATTTAAAGCCACAGAACAGCTGTCTTGTCAAGAGAAACTAATTAAAATTCCAAAGCATTACTATACTAATTTTTCTTTATCAACATTTAGAGAGCCTAAGTATTTTTTCTCAACACTCCCAAAATAGAAGATTTTAGATGTGGGCAGATTAAAATATCAAAAAAGAAAAAAAATCATTTTCAGAACCAGAGTATAAATCTGCTAATTGGAAAATCAATTCAAAAACACATTAATTTCCATATGCATATAAAACATTTAAATATTTGCTATTCATTTTATAAAGACTAAGATCTCCTCAAAAATCAACAAATGTGGGGCAACTAAGAAACTGTGACAGAGGTCACCACTTTCTCAGGAAGGTTTTTAAAAAGAGGTAGGGAGTGGCTAAAATTTTGATCAAAGTCTTCGTTTTTAAACAAATACAGCAAGGACTATCTCTTCGTTTTTAAACAAATGGAGCAAGATGTTAAGAAACCAAACAAACCACTGTCACATCCTGGTACTGAAGGACCCTTGCTCTGCCCGAAATGACAGCTCCGGGTGTGTCAACTACTTAATTTACAAATCTCAAACCCTGGGTTTTAGATCCCTTGTTGCATATAATCTACATGAGGGTCGAGGAAGCTCCGCTGGGACTCATGTGTCACAGGGCGTCTAAGCAGTTGTGGCTATTCGCTCCTATAAAGTCAATTCCTCACTTGAGAGGAGTAGCGTAAAGTTAGGTAGGGTGTGGGTAAGGTGACCGTCCCTTCTTTTCTTCCCTCCACCAACTCCCTAAACTCCCCCTTTGGCCCAGGCCCACCGAAGCCCAAACAGCGAGGGACACCCCAATGCCAGGTGCGACCCGAGGAAGCGGAGGGCAGAGCCTGGAACCCCCACGGCCCTGCCCACCCATGGAGGCCGAGGGGGCGGCGGCTCCCGGGCCTTCAGCCGGAGGGGGCGGATACTGACCCGAGGTCGCCAAGGCCGAGCCCAGCAGCACCGCACAGAGCAGCAGCGTCAGGCCAATCCGGACCCGCATCCTGCTCTCGCGGCCGCTGCCAACCCACAGACCTGTCGCCTTCGCCTCTGCCACCACCGACTCAGCCACCGCTGCCTCGCTGCTGCTCTTCCTGCTCTGGTCTCCTTGCTCCGCCCCTTCCCAGGCCTCCTTGACCCAGCGCACAGCCAATCCCCGCCCGCCGCCGCGGGATCCTCACCCAATAGCCATGGTCGCCCTGCCTGCCTCTTTGCCCCGCCCTGGGGTCGTCCATTGGCAAATCATCGTGCGACGCTGCCACAGCCGCTTTCCCGGTTGGACCACGGTCTCACCCACATGGCCCCAGCTAATTGGTAGCCCGGGATTTCAAGCGTCCCGGAATCAGAGCTTGAGTCAAAGGCTGGCGGAAAAGAGACTCAGCTAAGACTACAATTCCCACAACGCACTTTATAAATTTCATTTGGCGTGAGCTCCTGGGAAACGTAGTCCATCGTGGGCCAAGATTTACAAGTGCAGGTGACTTTTGAAGTTGAGAGAATTTAATACCTGGTCTAGATATTAACTCAAGGCTATGAATCCACACGCCTTGTTTTTTTTGAGAAGGTTAAGAACTTGTAATGTGGTAAGCATCTTTTCCTATTTGTTTTATTTAGAAAATTTGAATTACACATACTGATAATGAGCACTGAGAAAAATGCAACAGCTATACTGAATTTGAGACTTAAAAAAAACAAACAAACCTCAAAAAACCCTCTAATGAACAGTTCTATAGTATGTGGCAACCAGGGTGCAAGTCGGTACTCATGTTCCTTTACCTGACAAAAGGAAATAAATCCACCCAGCATAGATCATCTCCATGCTAGTATTCATTTTACTAAGTCCACCAGATAATCATCTGGAAAATGTGACAACTGCCTTTGAAAAACCCTTTTAAACACTTGTCCTCATCCCTCTTTTCTTGTGAGCTGCATTATTCTCTTCTTCCCTAACTAGAGTTAGGCGGGGTTGATGTGTGTAGAGGTCGAAGTAATAGTGATTATGTTGCAGACACGGAAATGCTTTATGTAATGAATACCAATTACAGGCTTGCTCCCACTGGGTAGCAGGGCAGTGGCTTTGGTGTTTCTGTCTTCTTTCATCAATTTCTGTCGTTTAGCTTTCCCTAGCTCCTACCCACGGTCAGCTCTTAGGCCAGGAACATGGCCAGGCCAAGTGCAGGGCTTTAGAAAAGTTCACACTGTCCACATACCCTGATACCTCTGGGTGTTTGTCTTCCATCTTTCTTTGCCAGGAAGAAGGTAACAAACTAACTGTTGTTCCTCCTTTGTATCAGTAAGTGTGAAGGAAAGATATTATCTCACCAAAAAGGTTCTATTTTCTAATACAACCTCCTTGGTTCTCATCTAAGTTTCTGTCACTTAACATTGTTTCCTGAGTTCTTCTGACTTTAAGTCATAGTGTTAAATCTGGTATATTTTTCTTCCTTTTTTATCTTAATGATCATCAAACCCTATCAAACTGAACTATGTAATTACTTTTTTTACTTACACTTTTATTATTTACCTTTATTCTCTTTCTCACTGAAAACTCCCCTAATGGCCCACATTTTCCCTTAACTGAGTTCAAGCCATATCCACTGACATCATTCTTCATTCACTCTAACCTAAATTGCAAAACGTGGCCATATTAATTTTCCTTAAACACTGCTTTCATATATCAATTGAAAAATTTTCACTGGTTGTCCTTTTCATAGCATCAAAAAAAGTATCAGAACTTCTACTTACAAAATAGGAACTTGAGCTGACAGTTTTGCTCTTTGGGCAAAATAGGAAGAAACTTTTGCTTTCCATGGAAGAAGTAGTGATTACCTGATTAGTAAGACTGGGGGAAGTTTCCTGCTTAGTTAAGGCCCAACTTATTTTTTCAGTTTTGTCTTTACTGAGTGTTTCTTATATTTAAGGCTTGTTGTGCTGGATGCTGTGTGGACCAACTTCCTACTTGCGTTTTTACTGCTTTTCAGGTTTCTACATTAACACAATTGTGCCTTCCCAGGGGCTGTCTCACCCTCTCCCCAACTTCCCTTGCTGCTTCTTCACCATAACCCAGCATCCTTCCTATTTCAATGGCATTTCATCTTGGGTGACACTTCTCCGACCAGTCCTGTCCTCATTAATCTTCATTTCTCTATTATCTATTGAACATTCACAACCTTTCCTTGTAAGTGGATTGTAAACTTGCTGAGGGCAGAGACAACCATATGAGTCTGTGTATAAGTATACAGCACTTGACTTGTCACCATTAGCACTAGATAATTGTTGGTTGAGAGATACACCTTACTTATTTGTTGTAAGGTTCAAAAGAGAAATGCAGGAAAAAAAGCACTTTCTACATAGTAGAGAGTTTTACAAATGACATTATTTCTTTTCCTTTTTTTTTTTTTTTTTTTAAAGACAAAGTCTAACTCTATCATCCTGGGGTTGAGTGCCCTGGTGTCATCATAGCTCATGTAACCTCAAACTCTTGAGCTCAAGCAATTCTCATGCTTCAGCTTCCCTAGTAGCTGGGGCTACAGGTGCTTGTCACAATTCTCCACTGATTTTTCTAATCTTAGTAGCGATTGGGTCTTGCTCTTGCTTAGGCTGATCTTGAACTTCTGAGTGCAAGCAATCCATTGGTGCAGCCTCCCAGAATGCTGGGATTATGTACGAACATGAGCCACCACGTCCAGCCCTATTATTTCTTATTGATTGCTTAGTTGAAGCAAAGGAGGAAAATTAGTTTTATTTCCTTTTTTATTTTTTTTGAGACAAGGTCTCCCTATTACCCAAGTTGGAGTACAGTGGCATCATCATAGATTACTATTGCCTCTAACTCCTGACTCTAAGGATCCTCCTGTCTCAACGTCCTCCATAAGTAGGACTACAGGCATGCACCACCATGCCCAGCTAATTTTTAAATTTATTTTGTAGAGACAGGGCCTCACTATAAGCCCTAGGCTGGTCTCAAATTCCTGGCCTCAAGTGATCCCTCCTATCTCAGGATTCCTGTTATGATTACAGGCATATGCCACCACACTGGCACGTATTCCCTTAATTTGAAAAGGGTTCAGAGGCTTGGTGCCTGTGGCTCAAGTGGCTAAGGTGCCAGCCACATACACCTGAGCTGGCAGGTTCGAATCCAGCCTGGGCCTGTCAAACAACAATGACAGCTGGAACCAAAAAATAGCTGGGCTTTGTGGTGGGTGCCTGTAGTCCCAGCTACTTGGGAGGCAGAGGCAAGAGAATCCGTTGAGCCCAGGAGTTGGAGGTTGCTGTGAGCTGTGATGCCACAGTACTCTACATAGGATAACAGCTTGAGGCTCTGTCTCAAAAAAAAAAAAAAAAAGAAAGAAAAAGAAAAAAGAAAAAGAAAAGGGTTCAGAGCTGGTAGAACTTATTGGATTTAGTCAGCAATAACTAACTGACATGTCCTAAGAATGCTCATAGAATCTGACCTCCTGGGGAAATTTCGAGTCTCCAAAGCAAGGTCATAATATGTTGTAGGATGGTCAGATTTACTTTATTAGCGTACTGTAATCCATGATAATTAATTAGGCAAAAGGTTGTGAATTCTCCCTGGCTTTATCCAGTCTGAGAATCTACTCCTCAAGGTTCCCTGCCAATAATCCCAGTTAAAGTTATGTACTTCTCTCCTTGCACAAAATGTTAATATTCTTTATTAATTCTTTAATGTTTGCTCAGTTGTCTTTTTCAATCTGTCCATATCAATGTTCTGAGTCATTGTCCATAGATTCCCAAGTTGTGGAAAACCTGCTTGCTTTGCATTATAATACAACATAGAACCCAACAGAGATAGGTAATAAGTGCCTTCTCATGCAGATGAGATTGATATGACCTCATTCCATTGAAATCAGTCAAGCAATCTGCAAATGTTGAAAGTCTCCAGAAAGTGCTAAGGACATAAACCCAGCTTGCTTTTTGCTTAAGGATGGTGAGACAACCTACAGAGATTTTCCTGTGATTGTCACCAGCTCTGGTGGAGTGTATCCTTTCCTGTGCTATTTTTAGGGATCTATTTGAGTTGGTAATGTGCACAGGCTGCCAGCATTTGTATCAAGGTGTCTGCCAGGGCAGGATTAGGGAAAAGCAAGAAGCAGGATATATTTTCCCCTTACGGCTTAGAAAATAATGTACTTTCTTTGATGCAGATGAGATGAATTAACGTCAATTCTCATGTGTTTCTTTTTAATGCATAGATAGAAATATAAACCTTTATGTTATACGTGCATAGAATGATATAGAATCTGGACCAGGGGTGATGGTTCACACCTATAATCCTAGCTCTCTGGGAGGCCGAGGCCGGAGGATTGCTTGAGCTCAGGAGTTCAAGACCAGCCTGAGCAAGAGTGAGGCCCCATCTCTAGTAAAAAACAGTAGTCCCAGGTAGCTGGTGTGAGGGTGAGGCAGGAGGATTACTCGACCCCAGGAGTTTGAGGTTTCAGTGAGCTTGATGATGCCACTGCACTATAGCTTGGGTGACAGACCAAGACTCTATCTCAAAAAACAAAACCAAACATGAAACAAAACAAAAAATCCTGGCATCTCTTCATGTACATTCTGAACTTTAAAATCAGCAGTTCTCAACCTGTGGGTCAAGACCCCTTTGGGGGTCGAATGACCCTTTCACAGGAGTCACCTAAATACATCCTGCATATCAGATATTTGCATTACGATTCATAACAGTAGCAAAATTACAGTTATGAAGTAGCAAAGGAAGTAATTTTATGGTTGGGGTTCACCACAACATGAGGAACTATATTAAAGGGTTGTGGCATTAGGAAGGTTGAGAACCACTGCTTGTTCCTTTAAATGAACAAGGGCTTTATATGTCATTGTATCCCTCATAACTTCAGCATAGTGTATGGTGGGTACATAATAAGTAATCAAAATAAGTAAGCATTGTATGTTCATGTCACTTTCCGTGGTGCAAATGAAGTATTAAGTTCAGGAATTATAGATTGAGGAGGAATGTATTAGATCTACCTAAACTTTAAAGTTTTAAAACCCAAAGAAGGTGAAAAGGAGGTTTGGGGGGGGGGAGGGGGCTCAGTTTGTTTACCAAGTTTTAAGCTGAAGTGACATTTGCTTTGGAGGTGTTTGTTCTTTCTGAGCAGTATTGACTCATATCAGATAAAAGAAAATCCAGGATACCTTTATACCCTGAATAACTGGACAGACATCTTTAGATACAATCATTTCTTAGATTTGTTAACTGCTAGTTTTGGCGAGAGACTGGATTAAAACTAAATTTCAATAAGAACTTGATTAGGTGAACTTTATAAGGCTGAGATAAACACCTTGGAACTTCCATGTAATTTAGAATATTTAATCCCCAAGTATATGGCAAGGTATTTAATTAGTGACTGCTCCATTGGGAACATTATGTTCGTAAGATATCTCTTCCTTCCTTCCTTCCTTCCTTTCTTAATTCAGCAAATATATTTTAAGCACTATCAAAGCCACAGCTCTCTAGCCTGTGAGCTCTCTATCTGAGCTCTCTAGCCACAGATCAGGCAGAACATGCCTATAGTTGAGGATATTGGCTTTATTATTCATTGCAGTAGGCAAGCACATACTCCATAAGTTGTCTCAATAAGAAGGAATTAGAAAGAACTTACAGAATTTGGGCTTTGATCAGGTGATTTGTGGAAAGGGCTAGGGCAGCAGTTCTCAACCTGTGGGTCAAGACCCCTTTGTAACAATGAAAATACATCACAGCATTAGGAAGGTTGGGAACCACCCGTCTAGGGAATCTGGTTTGCTTTAAATTGGATGCTGTTAGGAGTGCCCCAGCTTTCTATACTTTGATAGGAATAAATCAATAAATCTTAAGGGAGGGGAGTCTAGAATGAGGATAAAGCTGTAATTGGTAAAGAAGTAGCAGTCACTTTTTTGGCCAAGAGAGGAGATATTTGGTATTTTTCAGGGGGCACGCAGACTTTGTTTTTGTCTGTGCTTAGATAAAATTATGATATACATCATCTCATGGTCTCCTGGTCTCGGAGTAACCTGTCTGTGGGAGGTATTCTGTGAGACTGCTCACATCTAATTGGAGAACAACATGGCCTACTTGTGAGTGCCAGGTTGAGACTGCCCTTTGTTTTTCTTTGTCAACACCTACTTTGTGGCACACCTGGAGTGTGTGGCTCAATTGCTGGAAATTGATCAATGAATAAAACAGACAAAACCCCATAAAGTTTATACTCTAAGCAGGGCGAGAAAGAGAATAAAATGTATAAGTAAATTATAATATATTAGAAGGTAATATGTGCAATGGAGAAAAAAATAAAGCAGGGAAAAGGAATAAGGATGTTAGGGGTGTAGGATAGGGAGGTGAGGGCAGGCTTCCTTATAAAACTCATGTTTGAGCAAAGACTTAAGGTGATGAGGGAATGAGCCATGAAGACCGGGGGTGAATTGCTGTCCAGGAGTAGAGAGCAGGCTGTATAAATGCTCCCAGGCAAGAGCATGGCTGTTGAGTTCTAAGAACAGCAAGGAGCCCTGTGCTTGTAGGAGAACGTGGGGATAAGAGGAAGGATCTGAAGTCAGAGAAGTGAATGGGGCCAGCTGTGAGCTATGACACCCCTGCATTCTACACAGGGCGACAGAGTGAGACTCTGTCTAAAAAAAGAAGCACTGGAGGAAGCTTTCCCTCTATCTGTATAAACTAGACTGACCAGATGGGAAGATCAAAGGGGATAATTGACTCCCATTTTCTCTTCTTGTTACCTCAATGTATTTCAGGAATGAAGGTCAAGAATGTAAGCAAAACTGGCCCAAATCATTTAAGTCATAAATACTTGCCTCCCAGGTTAATTTATAAATCAGTCTATTTCTCCCTCATCCATTCATCCTCCTTAGCAACTGCTTATCTTCCTATATGCCTCAATTTCCCCCTTCCCTCTAAAAGGCATGTATACGGATGGAGCTGGAACATATTCTTCTTAGTAAAGTATCTCAAGAATGGAAGAAAAAGTATCCAATGTACTAAGCCCTACTATGAAACTAATTTATGGTTTTCATATGAAAGCTATAACCCAGTTATAACCTAAGAATAGGGGGGAGGGGGAGAGGGAGGAAAGGGAGGGGGGGGATGAGCGGAGGGAGGGTGATTGGTGGGATTACATCTGCGGTGCATCTTACAAGGGTACATGTGAAACTTAGTAAATGTAGAATATAAATGTCTTAATGCAATAACTAAGAAAATGCCAGGAAGGCTGTGTTAACCAGTGTGATGAAAATGTGTCAAACGGTCTATAAAACCAGTGTATGGTGCCCCATGATCGCATTAATGTACACAGCTATGATTTAATAATAATAAAAGGCATGTATAAAGATATCTGAACGCCATTGTAAAACTGAGTAATCACTTTGTGATTTCTCCCCACACACATGGTAAAATAAATCCTTTCTCTTATTAATCTGCCTTAAATGTGAGTTGGTCTTTTATCGAAATTTTTTGGGGAAAGAGCAAGTTTCCACTCACTCCAACAGGCAGGTGCTCCCAGCAATGAGTGCCAGGTTTCTTTATTAGCTTCTCCACATGAATTAGCCTGGGCTGTACCATTTTCCTTGTCAGAATTTCTTAGTTGTCAAGCTAAAGAACTGATTTTACTGTTTAATAGCAATTAAATTCATTTCCAAGTCCTGGCAATTTTTGTCTCTCATTGGTTCTTGAAAACCCTACTGTTTTCTCTCCCTCTGATCACCATCTTAGTCACAGCCCTTATTACTTCATGCCACATAAACTTGCTGGCAGGCTCAGTATTAGACTCCTTTTCCTCAAACCCTCTGGCTCAAGAAGTTACAAGGTTTTCCATAACTTTGTACATTGTATCCACATTCTCCTGCTCGACTGCCCAGCATCTTTTTTCCTTCCTCTTCTTTATACCTCCAATCATATTTTCCCTTTTCCTTTATGTTCTGCATTGACGTAATTTTACCTGCTTATGCTATGATTCACCGTCTTCTTCTTCTTTTTTTTTTTCTTCAGACAGAGTCTCACTCTGACACCCTGAGTAGAGTGCCACAGCAACCTTAGGATCTTGGGGTCAAGTGATGATCTTGCCTCAGTTTTTCTATTTTTAGTAGAGATGGGTTCTCACTCTTGCTCAGGCTGGTCTTAAATTCTGAGCGCAAGTAATCCATCCTCCTCAGCCTCCCAGAGTGCTAGGATTATACAGATGAGCCACTGCCCCCAGCCCTGCTTCACCTGTTATGTTTCCCTCTAACAGGACTGTTGGACTCATTTTCTGATAATCTTCCTTTTTGAAACCCAACTCTAAATTCATTTTTTGTAAGAAGCATATTTCCTTGTAATTCTTTTTTTTTTATTGAACTTTCTCCTTTTTCTAAAATATTCTTTGTGCCAGTTTAGTTTGTATGTATTTGATCTTACACATTTTTGCTACACATTTTTATTCCAAAATCATAATTGGGTTGTAGTGAGGTGAGTGCCTGTCCTGCATAATAAATACTGCCATAAAGAAAATCTCTTTATTAAATGATTTGGCAATCCAACTAATGGGTTACTCATATCCATCTTTAGCTCTATGAGAATCCATTATAAAGGAAAAAAGACATAGTAACTGCTTTAGTCTGCCTGGGCTGCTGTAACAAAATGCCCTGGACAGGATGAAAATTCCTTCTGTGAATTAGAGGATTTGAGAACACAGAAATGTCATGCCTCACTTTCTGCCTGGGCCTTTTGAGACTTAAGCCCCACAGACTCTCCTCACACCATCAGGCTTAGAGGAGCTGTGAAATTGGGGATGTGGCATATCTAGGTGCAGGAAGGTCCAAGAACGCGGCTCCAAGGTATAGAGGGGACCTGAATGTTCTCAAATAACTGGGGGGACAAAGTAGAACATGAGACGGTAGACAGCCTAACCCATCTAAGGCTGGAAGTCTCCTAGAATCATCATATACCACAGGGCCAAATTGGAGCCAGGTCAGCAGAGGGAAGTAAGAGGCATTGTCAGCAGAACTGATAACACCTCACCCTAGTAGAGGACTCCGGTGGAGATTGGGATCTAGGGATGTCCTCTTTCCCCAACCTGGTGATTTAAACCTTCCCTGAAGGCAACCTGGGACAGGGAGGGTGTGTGCGTGTGAACAGATCTCAGATTGATTCAATTTTAAAGTGGAGATGACAGGCTGGGTGTGGTGGCTCATGACTGTAATCCTAGCATTCTGGGAGGCCAAGACAAGAGGACTGCTTGAGTTCAGAAGTTCTGAGACTAGACTGAGCAAGACTGGGGCCCTGTCTCTATTAAAAATAAATAAATAAATAAAATAGAAAAAAGAGCCAGGCGCTGTGGCAGGTGCCTGTAGTCCCAGCTACTAGGGAGGCTGAGGCAGGAGGATAACTTGAGCCCCTGAGTTTGAGGTTGCTGTGAGCTGTGACACCGGAGTACTCTACCCAGGGTGACAGAGTGAAACTCTGTCTAAAAAAAAAAAAAAAAAAAAATGGTGATGACAAACCCAAAACAATACAACAAAATTGCTTTATGAGGCTGAAGACAATGTAACCTCTATGTAACCTCTAAGTTATATGCCACTCGTGGGGCTGTGGCACCAAGTTCTGGAATGAAATGAGTAGTAATGAGCGTGGTTCACTGATGCGACTATGGGAGCGCACACCTGGGATCAATCTCCCTCGGGTTCTCTTACCATGACCTGGAAGTCAGAGTTGTGGTTCTCCTGTCGCCGCTGCCTTCCAGCAGAGCAGGATCTAGGACGCGCCTTCCGGGTAAGCGTCCTCCGCCCCTGTGCCGCCCGCAGCTCGTGATGGCTCGTGATGGCCCCGCGCTCCCCCTCGTGGCCATTGTGGGGTATGAGCTGGAGGGAGGAAACGCTTTCCCTCAGAGTCTGATTCCTGGCGTTGGCAGCTCAGGGGGAAAGGGCCTGAGGCTCCGAGGTACTGGCTCCCGGGGTCTTAGACGGCCCATTCGCCTACAAATCATGATCTTGGTGTGAGGGTGGCAGAGGCAGGACGATTCCACTCTTAGTACCTTGTGCCCAGGCCCCTCCTTCCGCAGTGTGGTCCCTGGGATGGTTCTGCGACCCAAGTCTGCGCTTGGCTCTCTGAGGTGAGTCTGCTTAGGGGGCCAAGGTCTTCCTCCCTGCCAGGAGGCCTCATCTGAGGCCATTGTGTCCTGCAGACATGTTCCATGACTTTGAAAAATAATAATAATAGGCCAGCTGTAATCCCAGAACTCTGGGAGGCCGAGGCCAGTGGATTGCCTGCGCTCACAGGTTCAAGACTAGCCTGAAGCAAGAGCGAGACCCATCTCTAAAAATAGCCGGGTGTGTGGTGGCGCCTGTGGTCCCAGCTTCTCGGGAGGCTGAGGCAGGAGGATCACTTGAGCCCAGGAGTTTGAGGTTGCTGTGAGCTGTGACTCCAGGTTGCTCTCCTGGGGGCAAGAAAGTAAGACTCTGTCTCAAAATAATAATAATAATAATAATAACAACAACAACAACAACAACAACTACTACTTTTCTATCTTAAAATAGTTTTAGATTTACAGAAAAATTGCAAAGACAGTACAGAGTTACCAAATATTCTACTTTCCTCTCAGGAATCAATATTGGTACACGTACATTATTATTAACTAAGTCCCTCATGCTATCCAGCTTTCCCTAGGATCCCATCTAGGACATCACCTTACTTTTGGTTATGTCACCTTAGGCTCCTCTTGGCTACACCAGATGTTCCGTTCTTGATGATGTTGACAGTTCTGAGGTGCTTGGGTATTTTGAAGATCGTCCCTTAGTTGGGATTTGTCTAATGTTTTCCTTGAGATCAGACTGGGGTTTATGGATTTTGTGAAGAAGGTTACAGATGACGTGCCATTCTCATCACATCCTCTCAGGGGTGCACTCTCTCTACATCATTTATGACTATTAATGTTGACCTTGAGCATCTGGCTGAGGTGTCTTCCCTGTTAAGATATTCCTTCTGTACTGTACTTGGGAAGGAAGTCACTGTATGCATCCCTGTTCCATCACTTTTGGATCTCAGTGACAAGGAATCTTTGTGGTTTTCAGTCATTCCATAATTAATTTATTGTGTTATAAGTCACATTAAAAAATGTGTGGACCCACTTTCATGTATAAGTATTCTCTGAAAGCTATTGCCTTGTAAAGAGAAGATTGTACGTTGGCATCAAGCTAAATACAAAGTAGCAGGGAAGGAACCTTTCACTGGCTATGCTGGGCACCAGTGCCATCGCTGTGTTCCTCCACCAAGGGATACACCTGTCACCCACCTGGCAGGGTCTGGGGCTTGAGTACAAATGGAAGCCTATATACCATGTTTCTAACAAATTAAAGCTTATAAACCGAGTAAGTAAATTGTTAAATTATGTTCTATCTTTATGCCAAAACAAATACACCTTCACAAAAAATATGCAAAGCTTATATAACTGAAAATTGGAAAACATTAGTGACAACTGAAAGTAATTATTATTGCATATGGCAGGGTGTTCAGGTGATAGGTTGGCCATATTTGGGTTAGTCACAAGTTAAAGACATGTGTTTTTAAAAATTACACATTTATTCCAAAGTTTTAATTTTTCTTGCTTTAATGTCAGACAATGTCTCCAATTATGCTGCTTAATTAAGATTTTCACAAAATTTCTGTTCTATTAATGACAGTTCTATTAATGTAGTTTGCTACATAATGTTTCTTGAGTCATCGACATTCTTATTTGGCTTTTAAATTCCAATTTGGAGAAACCACTCTGTTGGGGCTGCAATAATTAGAATTACCAATAAAGTCGTGAAGGCATCACTTAAATTAAAAATGAACCACAAATATTACTAGCATTTCAAACACTGCTATGGGGTTTTGTGTGACAAATTATTTTTATCATAGAAAATATTAATACATTTTTTAATGCATCACCCACGTGGCTATTTTTATGTCAAAATTGTAATTGTCTCTTAAAGCAATGTCTAGATTGACATTGCTTTAAAAGTTCTCCTTTCAAAATTTTCAACACTAAGTTATTGTTAAGAGAACTTGAAAATAGCAGTTTGATACTTAATCTCTTAAAATCTCTCTTCAATTAAGAATATACTTCCAGGCTGGGCAGCGTGGTTTATACCTGTAATCCTAGCATTTTGAGAGATACAATGGGAGGATGGCTTGAGGCTAGAAGACCAGCCAGAGCAACATAGTCAAACCCGGTTGATACAAGTTTCCCCCATTCAGGGCTGGGCAGGCACCTCCATTTTCTAGCCCCGAGCAAACGGACTTTGTTTTTCCAAACCGCACTCTCTGTACACACAAGCAGGATTTCATCTGGGCAGTCCCTCCTGAAGTGGAAAGCATAAACCCTGCTGCTTTGCCTAGGACAGGAACTATGAAGACCTCATTTATTTGCTAATACAGTCATTCCCTAATCTACAAGGATGAGCCACGGAGTAGCCAGCTCCCAGCTGAGTGTGACATTCCTTCTCCGGACTCCCTCTGCTGGTGAGCTATGTGAACTATGTGAACTCCTATGTGAACCCTGGAGACCCACAAGGGTCTTCCCAGTTGGGAATTTCCCACCCCTCCCCTGCCAGAGGCTTTGTTACCCTTCTCTATAAAATAAACTTTGTCCTGTCACTTACTTGAATGGTCTGGGGTTTCATTCTTGAATCTTCAGACCAAGGACCCATCGTAGAGAGAAAATACTGGTAACATGGCCTCTACAAAAAATAGAGAAATCAGTGTGGTGGAATGGTGTCTGCTACTGGAGAAGCTGACGCAGGTGGATCACCTGAGTCCAAGTGTCTGAGGTTGCAGTGAGCAATGAGGATGCGCTGCATTCTTACTCGGGGAATACAGTGAGACCATGTCTCAAAAAAACAAACCAAAAAGGGAAAACAAAAACAAACAAAAAAACAATAAAAACCTTGATCTGTGATTTGCCTTCTAGATTTCTGATCAAAATTCTGGCTTCAGTCACCTTTTTCTTTGCCAGCCATTCTAGTGAGATTAGGCAAGTGATTATCCTTGGCTTCATCAGTGTCTTGGGTTGATGCTGAACCCTGAAAACTACTTTCTCAGTTTTTCAGCACAGTCTAAACCTACTTTCATAACAATGAAAATCAGTAAAATGCTGATGAATTTTGACTTGTTTTCTATTTCTGGTAGCTCAACACTATATAGTGACTATTACTTTTTCAATATGAATTTTAATCCTGGTATAACGTAGTTGAACTGAGTAACAATAACATTTAAAACTATACATATTTTCCTTTCTCACCTTATTACTCTTTAAATTAGTAGCCTCAGTTTGAATTTTCTAAACTTGAGAGTGATAATTACATTTTTGTTCATTTTAGCATCAAAATTTGAAACTGGTTTTACTAAACCTAAATATTGTACTTTTAGTGACAGAAAAGGTATTATTATGCTTAGCAAAATTTGGATATATAGTGTCATCATTTTGAGAACATTATAGTAAGGTTCTCAATTGGCATTTATTTATTTTTATTGAATATTATTCATTGCTTTTTATTCATCTACTTTTTTAGTTTTAGTAATTCTATTTGTGCTTTTTCTGTGTGCAAATTGTTTCATAACATATAATTATATCCTAATTTGATATAGAATATGAGGTTGTAGGAATTTCATCTAACCTGTGCAGATTGTAAATGGATGAGAATAATTTGTTAATTAAAATATTATTGTTGTTTTTTTGAGACAGAAGCTCACTTTGTTGCCCCCAGTCAAATGCTGTGGCATCAAAGCTCACAGCAACCTCAAATTCTTGGGCTCAACTGATCCTCTTGTCTCAGCCTCCCAACTAGATGGGACTACAGACACACACCATAATGCCCAGCTATATTTAGAGATGGGGTCTCGCTCTTGCTCAGGCTGGTTTTGAACTCCCAACCTCAGGGGATCTATTTGCCTCAGCTTCCCAGAGTGCTGAGATTACAGATGTGATCCACTGTACCTGGCCAAATTTTTATTTTTTTTTAGCAAGTAGATCTTTATTAAATACATGATATATCATACCTTGGTCAGGAATTTTATATGTATCATACAAAACAGAAATTTGTTCATTTTCATTTTCCTTGTTTCCAGTTTTAAAATGTGTATATAATCTGCCTCTTTGAAGAAGTGTGTACACTTCTACTTATTTTCTTTTTCTTTTTTTTTTGTCTTATTAAATCATAGCTGTGTACATTAATGCGATCATGGGGCACCATACACTGGTTTTATAGACCGTTTGACACATTTTCATCACACTGGTTAACATAGCCTTCCTGGCATTTTCTTAGTTATTGTGTTAAGACATTTATATTCCACATTTACTAAGTTTCACATGTACCCTTGTAAGATGCACTGCAGGTGTAATCCCACCAA
>CAUYPK010026995.1:0-23444 GCA_963574355.1 Loris lydekkerianus
CTGGTAAATTTCAAAAATAAAAATATATACCCAAAACAATTACAATAATTGAGGAATCAGTAGGTTAAATGCTTTTCAGTATTTATTGCTAAAGAAAAACTGTAAACTAGCAACAACTTTAAAACTTTAAATAAAGTGCAGAAAACCACAGCTTAACAGGTAATCAAGGTAAATCACAAAGGTTAAAATCCTTCAAAATTGGATTCCTCTTCCTCATCCTCTGTATGTCCAAACAGAGCTTCAGCTGTATCTGATGTGAGGGTATTAGCATAGACATTGTCATCATCACTGAGTTTGGAGATATCATCATCACTGCTGTCGGTTTCATACAAAGCGCACCAAATCAAATAACCTGTATGACCCAAGTATAAGCCGAGTTTGGGTTTTTCGGCACAAATTTTGTGCCGAAAAAACTCTGCTTATACTCGAGTATATACGGTAAGTTAGATTTTCTCTTTTCAGAAACAGAGATCAGTTGTCCTTGTCACAGTTTCCAGTTCTCTACCTCTTCCCAGTTCCTCAATGTACTTACTATGATTCAACACATACTACTACTTCCTGGTAGTGTAAGGAAGACACAGGCAGATCCACCTGCTTGACTCACCCCACTTACCCCCACACCCTGCGTGAACTGCACTGACCTGCTGCAGGGACTACTGCTCAATTACAGCCCTACTCCACACAGCTCCTGGTTGCTTGCTCTAAACCCAGCAGCTAGAACTCGTGCATGAACCTGCTTGCATGACATGCTGAATTTTAACAAGGCTTTGTCCTACGGGTCCCTCACTCTCTTCTTCCACATCCACTGGGTAAGGGTGCCCTGTGGAGGCATGCTATCTTCTCTCTGTGTATATAAATAATAAACTGCTTATTATTTTACGTGTTTTGTCGCATCGCCTTCTCTGTATCTCACCTGACAGACACATTCCAACCTAATTTTTGCTCTAGACAGGACTGTCAGAGACAGTGACTATTTTGAAGGAATAAAATAGGCACAGCTCAGACAATAGCCACAAGAATGTCTGCAAGTATAGACAAATTTTCTATCCCAAGTTCAGGGACACCTGAACGTGGGTCAAAATTTAAGCATTTTTTTCTTTCTAGTTTGGTCTTCAAGTCTCTCTCAGGAAAGTGACTATAAACTCTACTCCTGCCCAATGGGCCTCCAGTGGATGTGGTTGTGGATATTTATGCTTGCTTTCCATAGGATGCCTCTTTATCCTGGTAGGCAACCTAATGCTTATGTTGTCAAAAAAATATATGACACTTGCTTTTTTATACAAGTTCTAGGTTCAACTTGCCAAATCTGAAATTAAAAAAAAAAAATAAAGCCATAGGGATTTTTGTAGAGAATGCACCATCTTAAAAATATTAAGTCTTCTGATTAATAAGTATTAAATGTGTTTTCATTTATTTAGGTCTTTCAAGAATGTTTTATTGTTTTCAGAGTGAACATTTTGCACTTTTTTTGTTAAATTTATTCCTAAGTATTTGATTTGTTTTGATGTTACTATAAATAGAATTGTTCTTAATTTCATGTTTGTATAGCACATTACAGAAATTATTATAGAATTATTATAGAAATTCAACTTATGTTTACATATTAATCTTATATCCTACAACCTTGCTGAACTTGTTTATTAGTTTGAGTAGACTTTTAGTGTATTCCTTTAGTTTTTCTATTTATATCATCATATTCAAAGTATATAGAGATAATTTTACTTCCTTCCTTCCAATATGAGAGACTTTTATTTATCATTCTTACCCACTTGTCCTGGTCATAACTTTCTGTTTAATTATCAATAGATGTCATGAGAGTAGAAATCCTTGTCTTGTTCATAATCTTAGTTGGACAGCATCTCATGATTGACAGAACTAGACAGAACAAAACAAAAGTATGAAAGACTTGAATAACACTTTCAACTAACTTGATCTAATTGTCCTTTATAGAACACTCTACAAAATGATAGAATACACATACTTTTTGGGTACATACATAACATTCTCCCAGATAGAGATATGATAAATATATTAAATTTTAGTAATTAAAAAAAAATAAAGTCAGACAAAATCTTCCATGACCAAAATGAAGTTAAATAATTGGAATAAATTTGAGAATCCCCAAATATTTGGAAACTAACCAATATGCTTCTAAATAATCAAAAAAGAAGGCACAAATTAAATAGGAAAATAGTTTGGACTTAATTAAAATGAATATAGCATATTAAAATTTATGGATTGCTTTTAGAGACGTGTTCAGAAGAAAATTTAGAGCATTAAACATTCGTGTTAGAAAGGAAGAAATATTTAAGACCAATAATCTAAGCTTTAACTTCCAGAATATAGGAAAAGAAAAACAAATTATATGCAAAGTAAATAGTAGGAAATAAATAATAAATATCACAGAGGAAATCAATAAAATAGAGAAGGGAAAAATGATGAAGAAAAATAATAAAATAAAAAGTTAGCTCTTTATAAAATTCAAAAAAATTATACACAAAATATTATGAAAATCAGAAATAAAAGAGGATATGTCACCAATAATTTTAAAAGAATTAAATAGATTATAAAAAATTATGAATGACTTATGCCAATAAATTAGACAACAATTGATGAAATGAAAATACTCATAGGAAGTCATCAGTTACTTAAAATAATGTAAGAAGTAGTGGAAAATCTTAGTTGATCTAAATTCACTAAATTAATTAAATTCATTATTAAAATTTTTCCACAAACAAATGCCCTGGCTTCAGTTATTTCAGTGGTAAACTCTATGAAATTTTTAGGAAAAAATAATAAAGTACTACATAAACTCTTTCAGAAAATAAAGGAGAGAAAAATACTTTTCAACTTAATCTATAACTCTGATAAAAATGAGTATATCACTGATAGAAGCTCATAAAGAACATCACAAGTAAAGAAAATCACAGAACTATATTCCTCATGAACTAATTGCAATATCCTTAACATTTTAGAAAAATGTCTATCAGTAAATGTATGATTATATCATTTGAAAAGCAATTAATGTAATGTACTATGGTAATAGAAAAAAGAGTAAAAGGAACATATGATTCGCTCAATTGACACATTTAAAAACTTGAGAAAATTAAGCATTCGTTTATAACAACTCCCAAGAAATTGGAAACACAGGGTAACCTCCTTGAACCAACTGAGTACACCTGTGAAAAAAACTACAGCTAATATCATATTTAATGACATTATGCCCAAAGAATATATGCCCAAGATAGAGGAAAAGGCAAGTATAGTCATTTTCACCATGTCTGTGCAACATTGTACTTCAGGGCCTATCTTTTGTAATGAAGATGAAAAATAAATTAATAGCATACGTATTTGAAGGGAAGAAGTTCAACTGTCTTTGCTTATAGATTACATGATTCTGTGTACAGAAAATCCTGAAAAGTCTACAGAAAAACTAGCAGATCTAAAAAATAAATTTAGCAAATTTACAAATCACAAAATTTGAGTTATTTCTATATGTGAGCATCAAAAATCAGAAAATGAAAGTAAAAATACAATTCTATTCACAATGGCTTTAAATACTTAGGAAGACATTTTAACTTTAGTTAAAAACCTGTCCACTGAAAATTACAAAGTATAACTAAGATAAATTAAAGAAAATCTATGTAAGTGGAGAGATGTAACAAGTTCATGCATTGAACAATTCAATATTGTTCAGATCACACTTTTCCCTATATTGATCTAAAGATTCAACACAAATTCTCATAAGGAATTTTGTAGAAATTCATAAACTATCACAAAATTCATACACAAATGTAAAGAACCTAGAAAAGTCAAAACAATTTTGAAAAACAAGACAGGAAGATTTCTTGAGGCTAGGAATTTGTGACCAGCCTGAGAAATATAGCAAGACCTTGTATCTACAAAAAAAAAAAAAAAAAAAAAAAAAAAAAATTAAAAAATTAGCTACAGGCACATACCTGTAGATTAAGTTACCTGTTGATTCAGCTACTTAGGAGGCTGAGGCAGGAGGGTTGCTAGAGCCTATACATTTGAGACTATTGTGAGCTTTGGTGATTGCCTGGCATTTTATCCTGGGCAACAGAGTAAGATCCCTGCCTCAAAAAAAAAAAAAAAAAAAAAAGAAAAGAAAAGAAAAGGAAAAGAAAAAGAAAAACAAAACAAAACAGAAAATGGTTTTGAGGATGGTGCCTGTGGCTCAAAGGAGTAGAGTACCAGCCCTATATTACTGGAGGTGGTGGGTTCAAACCCAGCCCTGGCCAAAAACTGCAAAAGAAAACCGAAAAAAAAAAAAAAAAAAAAAGGTTTTGAATGGATGACTTATGCTTCCCGACTTCTAAACTACTATATTGTTCAGTAATCTAGACAACCTGGCAGTGGTTGTAAATATGTACACATATGTAACAAATTAGTGCTAAATACAAACTCTTAATTTTATGGCCAAATGACTCATAAAAGGTGTCAAGACTAATTCAATGGAGAAAAAAAATACCCTTTCCAACAAATGATGCTGGACATATTGGATATTCAAAAGCAGAAATAAAAACATAGACCCTTTAAATATAAACAAAAATGTATTAAAGTCTATTATTATTCTAGATTTAAGTGATAAACCTATAAAATTTTAGAAGTAAACATTGGAAAAAGTCTTTATAGATTTGCGTTAGGCAAAGATTTTTTTCATGAATTAGTTCATGGAAATACAATGTGATATTTCTTTTTAATAAGATTTTATTCAGCAATAAAGAGAAATAAGCTATTGATATGAACAATGATACAGATACCTCTCAAGAATATTATGCTAAGTGAAAGAAGCTAGAGAAAAAGGCAAAGTATCATATGTTTACAGCCATGACAAATTTTAGAAAAAGTAAATCAATATATACAGAGAACAGATATAACTTTACCTACGGCTGGTGTAAAAACAGGAATTGACTGCAACAAGCACAATATTATTTTTTATGATGAAAGAATTCTAAAACTGGATTATTCTAACAATGTTACAACTGCATACATTTAATACAAATTGTTAATCTGTACAGTTACAATGGATGCATTTTTTTCTATTTAAATGAAGTTTATGAAACATTTTTATATTGATACTCCAAAAATGTAGTAAAATTGAAAAAAGTATTACAATTTTTCACAAGCTTCAAGTTATGAATTGAAATCCAATAATTCCATTAGCCTTTCTTTATTAAGTTTTATTCTGATGGCCCCACCACAACACTCTCCTAATCTTAAGGAAAACCTGAAAAGTACTTTAACATAATGAATTCATGAGTCCCAATTTCTTTCACTATTTAGAAGATTCTTGCCTTTTGTAATATACATTGCCATTCTTATTTTGACACAAACTTTTATATATTTTTAAAGTAATAATATGAAAAATATTTCTTTCAATGCATAATAAAAATTAAAAGCACATTTTCTGAGCAATATAGATAAAATTTATTTCAAAGCATGCTGAAGTCTTTAGAGAGATATAAAATAATAATTTATTTCCAGGTTTATAATGAGTTAGAAACTGATCCAGATCTAGACTTCTCAACCAGGGATGTTACTAACACATATTTTCATTGTTCGGCTTTGATTTAGAACCATATTTTAGAGACATTCTAGTCCAATGTTTTGTAAAGTATGGACCACAACTTATTTATAAATTGTGAAATCAGTTTGAAAGGTTATGAATATCTCGATGTTTTGATGACAGAAAATTCTGAAATAGAGAACAATATAAATCACAAACAGTAGATTGTGGAAACAATATTATTCCCTTAGAATTCTTTCTTCTTTTTTCCACTATTGCAATGACTTGGCCTTTTATTTTGGGATTGGTCGTGAAATTTGCTGTGACTAATATGCAGGAAGAAGCAGGAGTACGCAGTTTTCAGCCGAAGATTTAAGAGTACAACATGTCACCACACATGCTCTTGGGTATCTGTGAACTTCCACAAGAGAAGACTGGTCCAAGAATGAGAAAAACAGTAAAATAAACCTGATTCCACCTCTCAAATTGGAGTGCAATACAATAGATTCTACCAAATCCCAGCAAAGTCACAGTTGACACACACAACTACATTTGAGAAAGAAATCATTGTTATTATAAGCATTAAGATTTGGAGTGCTTGTTATACAGTATTATACTCGACAGTATTATACAGACTAATACACGAGGGTTAGTAATGTATTGTGAAACTTTTTTTCACTTACATATATGTCAGTATGTTTTAGGAATTAGGCTATTCCTATATTGCTAAAGAAAGTCATTATCCCCTAGTGATAAAGAGATCAAGTCAGCAAAAGAATATTATAATTGGAAACATATAAAATGGAAAACATATAAAATAAAATATAAATAAAAAATTTGAAACATATAAAACATATAAAATGTGAGACAATTGAATATTTGAACTCACTCTAGAAAAGTGCTACATATTTCATTGCTGAGTACCTTCACAGTACCCACCCAGTAGTGTCTAGTATGTCCTTCAGAACAATTTTGGAACTTTTTCTCTGAAATGGACATCAACTGTCTTTGTACAAGTTCTGACAATTAAGTTCACAAGCTCATCCTAGAAAACAAGCTACAAACTTCATTGCTAAATATCACTATGGTCATCTTTGAAGTTTTCCCCTTGAATATCTGATGATTGTAGTCCTATTCAGCAATGAATTGTGCATTCCTTTTGCTAGTATGAATTTGTGAACTTAATTGTTTGACTTCATATACAGCCAACACAGGAGCACTCAGATATACAAATGGAATGGTATAAGAACTAAAAACTAAAAGAAAAGGTAGAATCCCCCCAAAATAATAGTTGTGAACTTCAGAACTCCAATCTCAGAATTAGACCGATTATGTAGACAGAAAATCACAAGAAACATTGAATTTAAACTGTACTATAGAACAAATGGACTGGACAGATATTTATAGAACATTTCATCCAGCAGCTGCACAATACATATTTTTCTCATTAGCATGTGGAACATTCTCTAGGGTAGGTCATATGGTAGGCCACAAAACAAGTGGCCAACAAATTAAAAAAATCAAAATCACATCAAAGACATTTTCTGACTACAATGAAATAATACTAGAAATCAATAACAAAAGGAACTTTGGAAAATGTACAAATACACAGAAATTCAATAACATGGTCCTGAATGATTAATTGATCAACAAAGAAATTTAAAAGGAAATTTCAAAAATGTTCTGGTAACAAATGAAACTACAAACACTAGATTAATTACCAAAACCTTTTGGATACAGAGAAAGCAATACCAAAGGAAAGTTTATAACAATAAGCCCCTATATCAAATAAGCAGAACTATTTCATGTAAACAATCCAATTATTCACCTGAAAGCACTAAAAAAGCTAGAACAAACCAAACCCAAAATTAGTAGAAGAAAAGTGAAAATAAAAATCAGAGCAGACATAAAGACTAAAAAAACTCTCAAAAGGATCAGCAAAATAAATAATTGGTTTTCTGAAAAGTCAAACCAAACTGATAAAGTATTTGCTACACTTCAAAAGAGATGACTGAAACAAATAAAGTCAATAATGAAAAAGAAAACATTGCAACTGATACCAGAGAAATAAAATATAAATATTTTATAAAAATATTTATAAATATAAATATATTTAATAAATATAAATAAAATATAAATATTTTTTATATTTATATTTTATTTATATTTATATTTATATTTATAAAAGAACATTAGAGACTATTACAAATGAATACATGCTCCCAAATTAGAAAATTTAGAGAAAATGAATATATGATTCTTTCTAGACACATATAATCTATAAGATTTAACCAAGAAGAAACAGAAAAACTGGATAGACCAATAATGAATAGCAATATTGAATCAGTAACAGTCTCCCATCAAAAAAAGCCCAGCACCTTGATGGCTTCAATGATGAATTCTACCAAACATTTAAAAAGAAGTTGTACCAATTCTTCTCAAACTATTTCAGAAAATTAAATAAAGGGGAATATTCCCAAACTCATTAAAAGAAGCCAGTATTACCTGACACAAAAAACCAACGAAAACACAGCAAAGAAGGAAAACTATAACCAATATCCCCGATGATCATGCAAAAATCCTGAACAAAATACTGGCAAACCAAATCTAAGAGCATATCCAAAAGATGATAAACCATGCTCAAGTGGGATTTATCCCAGGCGGGTGAGGGTGGTTCAAAATACACAGTTCAATAAACATGATACAACACATTAAGGAAATAAATAATAAAAACCATATGCTTATCTCAATAAATACAGAAAAAATATTTGATTAGATTCAACATCGCTTTGTGATTTAAAACTTTGAATAAATTAGGCTTAGAAGAAACTTACCTGGCACAGTAAAGACTTTTGTATGTCAAATCTACAGCCAACATTATACTGAATAGGGAAAAGTTGAATGCTTTCTCTCTAACACAGGAAACAAGACAAGGATGCCTACTTTCACCACTCTTATTTAACACAGCATTGCAAGTCCTAGCAAGAAAAATAAGTAAGAGAATGAAACAAAGGTCATTTAAATTGGAAAGGAGAAAGTAAAATTGTCCCTGTTTTTAGGTGGTACAATCATATATATATTTAAAAAAAAAAACCTAAAATCTGCTAGAAAACTCTTAGAACTAATAAAAAAATCAATTAAGTTTCAGGATACAAAAATAAATATACAAAAATCAATGTTTCTATATCCTAATAGTGACTTACCTGAACAAGAATTCATGAAAACAATCTCATTTACAATAAAAGGAAGGAAGGAAGGAAAGAAGGAAGGAAGGAAGGAAGGAAGGAAGGAAGGAAGGAAGGAAGGAAGGAAGGAAGGAAGGGACAGATGCCGAGAAATAAATTTTATTTTAAGAAGGCAAAAAATCTTTACAATGAGATCTATAAAACATTGACAAAAGAAATTGAGAAGGACACAGAAAAAAAAGGAAAGATACTTCATGTTTATTGATTGTAAGATTAAATATTGTTAAAATAACTATATTACTTACAGCAATCTGTAATTCAGTGCAATCCTATCAAAGTACCAGTGACATTCTTTAAAGAAATTAGAAAAAAAAAACAAACTAAAATTTTTATGGAATGACAAAAAAACCCTGAATAGTCAAAGCAATTTTGAGCAAACAGAACAAAGAAAGCTGCTGATGATATCATCACACTATCTGACTTCAAGAAATACTACAAAGCTAGAGTAACCAAAACAACATGATATTGGTGTCAGTTAACATTGTTGGTATGTTCTTGGAAACTGTGACATTGAGAGAAATAATGTATAGGGAAACTGATTGTTTTTCTCACCAATTGTAACAACGTGATGTTGAATGAAACATTATTCAAGGAACTGCAGTATGTTTGATCTCTGGGGCTCTTGTTTGCAATCTTCCAATCCCTCTGAGAGCCTCCTCTTCTGGCTGGGCTTGTCTGTGTGCATCTTACAGAAGCTCCTGTTGAGAGAACATCCCCTCTCCAGGAGATCTTTCTGAGGGCACCTGAGACAACCCACAAAAAATATGTTCTTCTCCCCTACCTGACCTAGTGCTCTGCAACCCATCCCTAGGTTCCTTCTGTTCTTTGTCTCTAGAGTTCCCAGGCAGGTCAAATACGGGTTCACCCTGTCTCCTCACTATACAGATCATAAAAAACTCTCCCTGGATGACGCTACTGAAGCTTCTCTCTCTGGATTTAATTTACAAGAAGAAAACACCTCTTCCCAAAGAAATCCTATCAAAAGTGTTCCTTTTGGATTTGTTATTCTACTATGTATTTTGGAATCTTTATAAACTGGTCTGTAATTCTATATCTTTGTACTTTAGTTTCTCAAAAACTTCAAGTAAATATCTTATTACCATTACTACTTATTATTATGTGTAATGTATGTATGTATATGTGTGTGTAAAATAAAAATTGCATGTGTCCAAATAAAATAATCTCTTCATGTGATATATTATTTAAAGCAGAAAATCACCAATGTAGAATAAATTATGTTGATAAAAGAATAGAAATTTTTTACCTAGTTACCATCTAATAAATGCACAAAGGGATTCCAGCTCTTTTTCTGTAAATAGAAAATCATTGGTGAGGTTTTGCAGTATACGACAAACCAATGTCAAAATTCCAGTTTACCTCAAATATTATAGCTGCAACCAAAGGAAAACTGAACTCTTGTTAACCTCAACCCAATTTTATCACCAAAATAATATATTCTGTCTTTATTTTCATATTCATTCACAAAAATGTTATGAAAACATCTATGACAGGAAAATGCACCCTGCATTCCAACAGGACTGATGTCTATTAGTGTAAATGAAAATATGACGCCCTACTTTTCAAACAAATTTCATCATGAATCTTGTTTTATTACAAATACAGCTTTTCATGTAAGAGGTTAAGTCAAAATTTTCAGAAGCAGAACTTGATCTAAAATCAAATGAAATCTAGATTTCTTTATGAGAGAGATATCTTTATTTTTATATCTGCATAACTTTATGTAAAGGATATTTTTAAAAAGAAGAAGGAAGAAAGAATAGTAGAATCAGCATGTTGTATTGAGACCTTGAATAATTATGGGAGATAAAAGACACATCTAAAACACATGTAATGAATAACTCTCTTTGATAATGTAGACGTTATTAGTGAAGGGGACATTCAAGAAGAGAGAAAAACAAATTCCTAATTCTCATATTTAAGAGGTTGGACATTTTGGGAACTCGTTCTAGAAGAAGTACTACAGGCCTCATTGCCGAATATCACTATGATCACCTTTGAAGTACTCTCCTTGGTAAGGTATGCACTGACACCAGCACCTAGTACACTCTTCAAAGCACTTTTTCCTAAGAGAAGTTCATCAACTTAATTGTCAGACCACATACAACAACAGTTCTATAGGCCATTCCAGAAAAAGAGTTCCAAAATTGCGTGGAAGGGTGGACTAGACGCTGGCATTAATGCCTAGTTTCTATTCCAAGGCAGGTATCCTGAAGGTGACTGAGTATCAACTCAGCAGTGAGGTATGTAGCACTTTTTCTAGGATGAGTTCATTAATTAGCTGACACTGTAAACTAATTGGAGTAAGTCCATGAACTGGTTTACAAGGGCTTACTGCTGTGTGCATTGGCTGGTAGAGTCTTTAAAGTAACCTAAGTCCAGAGTCTGCTGTACATAGTATGTTTGTATTTTGTGTGGTTTTGCTTTGTTTTTGTTTTGTGCAATTGATTTTGAAATGGTGAAGGCACATAACAGACTGGAGAGAGTGATTTTCAAGAACTCCTGGGCGGAAATCACACCAATGTGAAAACAGTACTTGCCCTATATGAATGCCAAATAAAATACAGCAGGAGAGTCTTCACTGAAATTTTCCCTTTATCCTCTTTTTCACCCCTGCCTGGATTCAAACAAGTTCTAGGTTAGAAAATACCCTCTTGATACTCTGTGGGAAAGAAGTTCTAGGTCAGAAAATACCCTCTAGATATTCTGTGGGAAACAAAACAAAAACAAAAAAAAAAAAAACACACCCAAATATACATCTTTTGCATATCTCAAGATGGTTATTCAGAGATGAAGCAGACTGGAATAGCTTTAAATGCTATCATTTTGTAAAAGTGATTTCTAGCCATCTACATTAGTAAAGCAAATGGGGAACAGGAGGAGGCTTGATGTGATGTTTTCTTACCCAAATCTAGGAAAGATGATCTCACAGAAGAAGGAGACTAGTAAGGTCTAAACACAGAAACTGTCACCTCAGGCCTGCGCTCTACGCTTTACGAGGCTGCTGCCTATAAGCGTCACCTGCATAACAAGAAAGCTTTTACTCACCATGTGTTTCCTCCCTCCACCCTCTCTTAACCTGTGGCCACCTCCCTACAAGAGTGCAAACCCCATCCCTTTGTTTGAGGTGCACAATTTGAGCCATCTGGCCCATCTTTAGTCTCATTATTTTGTGTGGCTCCTATACACAAGTGCATGTAATAAATGTGTGTACCTTTTCTCCTGTTATTCTGTCTATTGTCAGTTTTTATAGAGTCAAATTAATGAACCTTTAAGAGGAAGGAGAGATATTCCCTTTGCCCCTGCACATCCATGAAACCTTTTCCACAGTGGATAGTGGTCTCCTGCCTTGTTGGTGGCCAGAATAGCTTTGTGTATCTGATGTTTGTTTTCCATTATGAGGAGGCATGCACTTTAAGATCAGGGGAACTTTGCTTTCTCAACAGTTTTTACAAAAAGCTTCCTGTGGGTATTTTATCACATCAACTTGGTACTACTAATTCTAGATGACTGGATGCTCCCTCTTTTGATAAAGCTTTTTTTTTTTTTTTTTTTAGCACCTTTTGGTTTTAAATTCAGATGTGTTTTCTCAAGAACACTTGGACTATAAATGAGAGCATTTTTTTCCTTCAAAACAATTTAATAGCCAACAGCTAACAACATGCAACTTAGGACACCTATTATATTAAGCGGAAAAGTTTAAAGTTTCTTCCACTCATACTTTTATATGATTGAACTATTTGTGATTTTTGTCTTTTGGTGGTCATGAGGGGCACCAGGACTTACTGGACATGAGAGAGTTTCAATACTAGGAAATAGTACTTTTATACTTTTTCTTAAACATGTGACTTAGAAGCAGGTTTGGGGGTGTGGCCATATGTAGTTGTGATTATTTAAGATGATTACCAAAATAGATGATGAACTAAGTACTTTGTAAACAAAAGATTCTAATAACTCTTGGTAATGAATGATAGAGAAAAAGAAGCAACTTTTAGGCTGGGCACAGTGGCTCACATTGTTAATCCTAGCACTCTGGGACACTGAGACATGTTGATTGCCTGAGGTCAGGAGTTGGAGACCAGCCCAAGCTAGAGAGAGACCTCCATCTCTAAAAAATAGCTGTGTGCTATGGTGGGTGCCTGTAGTTCCAGCTACTTGAGAGGCTGAAGCAAGGTTGCTGTGAGATGTGACTCCATGGCACTCGACCACGGGTGACAAAGTGAGATTCTGTCTCAAAAAAAAAAAAAAGAAAGGCAATTTTTTAGTGCTCACAGTAAAGATGTAGTAATTATGAACACCATACCTGCTTTGGCAGGCTTGTTTCATTACAGTAATAAGATACTGAAAGTTTACGTTTCCCACCATCCTTCCAATTACTGCAGACCTCACCATGTTCTAATCTAAGGCATATTTCTATTCCATTACTTATTTTTTTTTTTTTGTTTTTTGAGACCAAGTCTCACTCTGTCACCCAGGCCAGAGTGCCATGGTGTCATAGCTTACAACAATATCAAACTCCTGGGCTCAAGCAATCCTCTTGCCTCAGCCTCCCAAGTAGCTGGGACTATAAGTGCCCACCACAACACCCAGTTAGTTTTTCTATTGTTAGTAGACCAAGTGTCACTCTTG
Organism: Loris lydekkerianus; assembly: GCA_963574355.1. Lineage (NCBI taxonomy): Eukaryota > Metazoa > Chordata > Mammalia > Primates > Lorisidae > Loris > Loris lydekkerianus. The sequence goes on from CAUYPK010026995.1 coordinate 13,423, forward strand.
CTTAAGCTGGTCTCCAGCTCCTCAGCTCCAGCTTTTCATTCGCCCCGGCTTCCCAGAGTGCTAGGATTACAGGCTGAGACCCCACATACGCCCTGTCTCTATTCTGTTCTCATGGACATGTCTTGGCTCCATTCACCTCAGTGTGTCTTATCTCTGAATTCACTTTTCTTACTGCCTGGAGTGTTCACTTCACTTTGCAGTTAGTCTTATTTTCTCTTGTAAATTTGTTTATTTATTAATATCCGGCATTGAGAGTTAGCTTTTACTTCTACATTTAGACCTCTTCATTTGAAAGAGAAATGAGTCCTTTCTTGAGGAGAAAAACTATACCTTAATAACCATCGATCCCCGCTGTGCTACTTTTCACAGGGAAGGATTTTACTAAACATTTAAAAAAATTCTGATTTGAATGAAAATGAATGATATGATGAGGAATCTTGAGATAGATGCATCTTAAGGAAAGTAGCACTGAAAATATTTTCATCTGTAAAAGAACAATATTAAATTACTAGTGCTAAAATCTGTGCTGTGTTCACTGGATCACTTCCTTTTCTTTCTGGACATATAGCTAGATTGCACCTCCATCTCCTTGCAGTTAAGTGGGAGCAGGTGACTGAGTTCTGGCTGGTGGCACAGTGCTGATGTGTGCATTTGCAGGACTGGTTTCTCTTGCCAGATGACTCTCTGCTCATTGATGGACAGATGCTGAAGACCTAGCAGAGGACTCCACAGCCCTGCAGGACCCCCAGTCTCAGAGGATGGAAGAGCCGCAGATAGAAGTAGCCTGACTGCCTGAGTCAGAGCATGATGGAGGCTCCAATAATGACACTTAAACTGGAATATCTGCCTTAGATATTCTGAGAAAGAAAAATGAATGATTACAATGTCAAGACACTGTGATATTAGACTTGTTGGTTACAGAGTTTAGACAATCTAAAACTAAGAATTACTTTTTTTGATGTCTTTAAATGTTTGCAAGAGTGAGTCAACTTAGGGAAGAAGTGGGAGATGATGTATGTCAAATGGAATGAATGAAATGGAGAGACAGGGACATGTATGTATACACATATTTTTATTTAATACAAGGCTTCTGGTCTTACAGCTTTTCTTCTTTTGTGATTACTCATCAACTTTAACAGTTAGCTTATAAAACAAGACACAGATTTTTGCTAGACACTTAAGTTAAATCATAGCCATGTCTATACACTTCTAAACCAGAGTGACATAAGGTGTAAAAATAAGAGCCCCAGTTGGATTATCTCATCAATTATTTTCAAAGAAGCAGTCTGTGCACTGGCACAAGATTATAGCCATTTGCCAAACTTAGCACACAAAGAGATTGCTTCTTTTTCCCCTCAGGTTCTATGTCTGGCCATAATTTTAGTATATCCAGAAAGTGGCATGGTGATCACTTGATTTAATTAAAGAAAACATTCTAATAAAGTCCTTAAACATTTCATCATCTGCCACCTATACTTCTAACAATAGTGACACAACTCAGAGGATAACAAGCTGACCAAATTGTATCACATCTCACAGCAACTGAGATTTGTTATATTTTAAACTTTAGACTATTTAATTCCTAAATTATTTTGTGATGATAAATATGTCTATGGAAATCCTCTAGTATTGGGTTCTAGTGACTGGCTCTTAGGTCTGGTCTGTGTCTGTGTGCATGATGTGTATGGTTTATTTTAAGAAGTATAGAGTAAGAATGTTTGAATGTAGGCGCGAGTTTCTATTAAAAGAAACAAAACAAAATAAAACAGGACTCTTTAGGAAAGTTCTTTTTTATTTTTTTTTGAGAAGAGCCTCAAACTGTCACCCTGGGTAGAGTGCTGTGGCATCACAGCTCACAGCAACCTCCAACTCCTGTGCTCAAGCGATTCTCCTGCCTCCTCCTCCCAAGTAGCTGGGACGATAGGCGCTCACAACGCCCAGCTATTTTTTGGTTGTAGCTGTCATTGTTGTTTGGTGGGCCCGGGCTGGATTCAAACCTACCAGCTCAAGTGTATGTGGCTGGCGCCTTAGCCGCTTGAGCCACAGGTGCCAAGCTGGGAAATTCTTTTTTGGACACAAGCCACAAGGTCCCTGAAACTATCAGGACAGTCTTGACTGTGGGAAGATTCTGGATAAAATGAATAGCTCCTACCCACATAATGAATGCAGCTCCTATGATCTTTATTCTTGGTGAATGGGCCTCCTCATTGGATGGCTAGGGTCATGAAATCTGCCTGTCTGACCACTTTTAGCTCTTAGTGAAGACATATCATGTTAGTGCTTAGTTGGAGCTCCCACAGAAGTCTTTAAGCAGAAGTTACTATGATCCATGATCAAACTGGAAGTTAAAAGTTGTGTCTCCTTAGGCCAAGAAAGGTGGCACACCTGTAATCCTAGCACTTTGGGAGGCCAAAATGAGTGGATTGCTTGAGCTTAGGAGTTCAAGATCAGCCTGAGCAAGAGTGAGACTCTGTCTCTAAAAATCTAGCCAAGCATTGTGGCAGGCACCTGTAGTCCCAGCTACTCAGGAGGTTGAAGCAAGAGGATCACTTAAGCCTAAGAGTTTGAGGTTGCTGTGAGCTATGGCGCTATGACACTATACCCAGGGCAAGTAAGTGAGACTCTGTCTAATAAATAAATAAATAAACAAAAGAATAATAATAATAACAAAAGAAAAAAATTGTGTAATTGTATTTCCCTTTTTTTCTTTCTTATTTCAATCACTAAACTGTTTTCTTTAAAATATGCTTACGTATAGATAGGACACCTTTCATTTTACAATAATTGTATATTACTTTATATTGCTACCTTATTACATCTTTTGTTTGTTAGGTAGATTATAATTCCTTTAGATTGGAAGTATTATATACATTTCTTTATTGATATCTCAGGACCTTGAAAAATTTTAGTGATTAACATAGATTCTGACTTTGAAATTACCATAGTTAAAAAAAATTAAGGCTCCAATTTTGAAGAAATAAGAATTCGAAGGAAAAATTAATGTTAAATATTATGACAGTCTTTTGAAATATTTATTTTGTGTGAATTTAGTATAAGGATTTTTAAAAAAGATTAAATGAAAGGTTGGACAATTAAGCTCATGAACTCATCCTTAGAAGAAGTGTTACCAACTTCATTACTGAATATCATTATAGTCACCAGATGTCCAAGGAGAGTACCTGGAAGATGATCATAGTGATATCCGGCAATGAAGTATGTACCACTTTTTCTAGGATGAGTTATGGAACGTATTTGTCTGACTTCATTTGTTTATTCAGAGTTTAAATGGAATGGGGCTAGATGTGGTAGATTGTCAACCAATTAAGTATTCTTTAATTTTGAATTTCTGTTATTTCTTTTCTCCAGCCTGCTAGGGGTTTCTATGTTTGAAAAAATTTTAGTCAGTTGAATAAGTTTTTAGAATCAATGAATTATATCTGCATCTAAAGATAATACCTAATAATGTGATAATGATTTTTAGAAAGATTTGTGTATAATTTTGAAGTTTATTTCTAATCTAAGATATATACTATACATAGAATTTATTTTTAGGTGAGGACTCAATTTCTAAGGAGAACTGAGAAGGTGTCTGTTAATGCTTAAAAGTGTTCAATCTATGGAAAACATTATGGACACTTGTCAAAGAACTAAAAAGTAGACTTAACACTCGATACAGCAATCTCACTACTCGGTATCTACCCAAAGAAAATAAATATTTCTATCAAAAAGACTGCACTCAAATGTTTATTGTAGCATAATTTACAATTGCAAAGACAGGGAATCAACCCAAGTGCCAATCAGTGCATAAGTGGATTAATAAAATGTAGTACATGTATACCATAGAGTACTTCTCAGTCATAAAAAAGAAATAATTAATGCCTTTTGCAACAATTTGGATAGAACTGAAGACCATTATCCTAAGTGAAGTACCCAAAGAGCAGATAAACAAACACTACATAGACTCATTATTAAATTGGAACTAACTGATGTTAGTTTAACACATGTGCACCGACTAAAATTCGGTGGAAATCAAGTGGAGAGAGGGGCCAGAGGGAAGGGCAAAACCCTACCAAATAAGTACAGTGAACACTATTTGGATGATGGTCATATAAATAGCTATGAGCTAAGAATTGCAAAAGTCATCTAGGTAACCAAGAACACTTATACCCTCTTAATACAGTTTTGAAATTTTCAATGTGAATGAGACCTACCCTGCATTTCCTAATAGTTTTACTTTTCAAGTGAAATCAGAGAAAACCTTCATTTAATACTCTTTCATATAATGTCCTAGCCTTTTTTACTTATTTTCCTATGGTTACACATTCTTTTGTTGTCATATATTAATGAGATATTATCTTCTATAATTAGAATTTTCTAAATTAATTACAGTATTGGTTGCCAATAGCGATAGGAATTTAAGGAATTATTAATGAAGAAATAGGGGAGAATTTGGTCTACCAAAAAATGTTTAAATCCTACTTGAAACTTCAAGTAGCTCAAGGATTTCCACTTACTCAATCATTTAAAAAATAATATTCCCTGAATGAGTCATAACTATATACCATACATCTTTGCCATTCCTCTCTGTAGGATGACAGCTCCCAGACATGGAAAATCCTTTGCATAAAGGAGTAATAGATGTATGATCCATTGGCTTCAAAAGAACAAACATGAGTCTAAGGGGTGAGTAAAGTGGGCCCTTAAAATCCTTAACCAAATGAAGAAAATATATATTTTCTTTTTATTGTTAAATCATAGCTGCGTACATTAGTGCAATCCCCTGTACCCATTCTAAGATGCACCATAGATGTGGCCCCACCCATTACCCTCCCTCCACAGAAACCTCCCCCCTCCCTTCCCCTTCCTTGGCCCTTTCCCCATAGTCTTGTGCTATAGTTGGGTTATAGCCTTCATGTGAAAGCTATAATTTAGCTTCATAGTAGGTCTGAGTACATTTTGTACTTATTCTGAATAATTTTGGTGGATCTTCAACATGAATTTTAACTTCTTTAGATTATGTGCATTTATGCAAAGGTACATTTTAAAGTTTTTGGGGTTTTTTTTGCCACTTTTGGCCAGGGCTGGGTTTGAACCCACTACCTCTGGCATATGGGGCCAGCACCCCACCCCTTTGAGCCACAGGCGCCATCCTTAAGAAACTCAATGAACTTTTTTTTTTTTAATGAATTCATTCTTTATTATGGCTTTTTACTGGAAATTAAGAGTTTTTTGTTTGTTTGTTTGTTTGTTTGTTTTGTTTTGTTTGCAGTTTTTGGCTGGGGCTGGGTTTGAACCCACCACCTCCGGAACATGGGGCCAGCACCCTACTCCTTGAGACACAGGTGCTACCCCATTTTAAGGTATTTTAAGATTTGCATTTCTTCCAGAGCTGTATATAGGTATCTCCAAATAGCTCCTTACTCAAGTGAGAAACTCAAGTTTCTAACATTAATATGCCACTTTCTGTGACTTCATCAAGGAGGACATGGCAGATAGTGACAAGGTAGCATTCACACTTCAACAATGGAATGATGTGGAAACAAAGAGACTAAGTAGATAAGCATTTCAGAAAAGGCAGAGTTCTTCCTAATTGAGTGGAGATGGGCCACCATTTTCCTTGGGGACAGGTGCTGACTCTGTGTGTGGGTTCAGGATTAGGCTTGCTATAGAGGACAGAACTCTTAGGGCAAAGAGAAACCAGTGCCTTTGATAGCCACATATACTGACACTCACACATCAAAATATAGATAAGATCCAAAACATGACCAGTTTTTGTTATAGGAATTTGTTGATTTTTGAGATGGATTAAGCATACATCGAAAGTTTTGAGACAGACTGTATTATGGCCCATTATTTCATTTCTAAGAAACAGTTGATAGCATCTTTTCTGATTCACCTGTGCTAGTTTCAATCTGCTCGGCTTATTAGTGTTGCTGTGAGGGCTTCATTTGTTTTTGTCCATGTGCATTTTACATTTCTTGAGTTTTGAGTTTCTCAAAACTTTCATACAGACTAAGGTGGAAAGCCTCAGGAATAAAATTTCCTGAAGTCTGTCAGTGTTTGAGAGACAAAGTTACACAATAGCAAACAAGTACAAGGTAAATTTCCCCTTCATGACAGTCACTGTATTTCCAATCTGTTTGAGGAAGGATGCTAAACAGCTAATCTTTGACTTTCCAAAGAGCAAATAATTCATGGCGAAAAGAGGCAGAACCACCAAACTCTTAAGCAAAAACCTAACAGCGTCTGCCACAGATGGAAAAGGCAAAGAGAAAGGTCTTGAACTCGAGATATTTGAAAAAGGTTGTAAAAGGATTGTAACTAAAGCTGAAACCCAACCCTGACTCCACCTAAATTCTTGTCACCATCCCTTCCCATTATCTGCCTAACAGAAGAAAGAATAAACCCTGTTCGTGGGAAAATAACATCCTATTCAGTCTCCACAGCTATTTTATACACATCATTGTCTGAGACTCAGTAAACACCAATACACAAAAGGGGGGGAAATGTATGATAATCAAGAGAAAATATGGACATTGACAATCAAGAATAAAACTAGGGTAGGGTATAGGGGCAGATAATTCAAATGTAGGAATCAGCAAACAAGAACTTAATAAATGTTAAAGAAAATGAAGAAAAAATTTAAAAATATGGAAAACATGAATTTTAATATAGGTTTTAAATCTATATGAAAAATAATTAAATAGATATTCTAGAATTGAAAATTAGTCAATTGCTAAAGTTATGATTATTAAACTTGATAGTAAAGGAAAATATCCAAATGAATAGTGGAGAAAGAGAAAGATGAAACATAAAGGACAGGGTAAGAAACATAAAAAACAGCAAAGTGCTTTTGTTAAACCTGATAAGGCTCACCATAATTTAATCAAAGTCCCAGGAAAAGGGAAGAAAAAATGAAAGAAAACGTTTGAAGCAATCACCTTATAGAAATGGGTAAATGCATCAACCCACAAATTTGAAAGCTCAAAATAATAATAAGTATAAAGAAATCTAGACTTATATACATTATAAGGAATTGGTCTTAAACCAAACTTAAAGCACATTTTCATATGAACAGCCAAGGTAGAAGAAGATCTATGATATTTAAAGTAGGAAAACTTAATCTGAAAACTGGCTAGCCAAAATGCCCTTAAAAATACACCAACCTAGAATCATGTAACAACATTGAAAAAATTATCTACACTTAAAAGGACATAAAGACATTTTTGACATGTTTTAACACAGCGAGAAGTCCTTCTCCAGATATGGACCCTTCATCTTGGAGTCCTCAGCCTCCCACACTGTGAAAAATAAATTTCTTTTTTTTTCCATGAATTTCCCAATCTGTGGTATTCTTTTATAGCCACATAAAAGGGACTGAGATAGGTACCTACTTCACAGCTTTGCTGGCCCTGGAGAATAGTGTAATCTTTGTCCAAAAGTCACTAAAATGGTGATATGGAAAGAGATGAAATCTCCACACATGCCTGCTTTTGAGAATTTATAGAAATGCATCTGGCATACTATCAATCAACCTTGTTCTCTCAAGAGCCTTTGCTTTGCCTTTATGGGTGATAATTACTGATACTAATCAAAACTCTAGCAAACAGTGTAACCTAATTGTATGTACTCATATATGAATTTGAAAAAAGAAAAAAAAAATCTGATGGTGATTTCCTAAAAGAATTTTCTAATTTAGATGCACATGTCAGAAACCATTATTTATTATGATTCTGGTTTCTTTTAGATATGCACTATATAAAGTCTGGCCGAGTAGCCAATGATGTGAAATGTTGACTTCACTGTGGCAACACACATCACCTTTACATTATTCAATACCTTTCTAGTGTCATTTGCACAGATAGATGACACTAGGTCCTAACATAAATAAGCAGGGGGGATTTTTTTCTCTAATACAGGTGAAAAATTTGTATTGATTTCTCTCATTTTCCTAGTTCCTCGTGACCAGGCACAGAAGCATGAGATTGCTGGCTGCAGCAAGTGCCATCTGTGGCCATGTTGCAGCAAGGATCTGACATATCCAGACACGGTTTGTATAAAACTCTCGCCTCATTAATTTCATCCTCACATCAATTGAACTGGCCAACAAGAGAAACGATGTTTAAGCCAAACATCTAGAAACTCTCCATTGTGATAATGAACTCTCCTAAAGAGGGAGCAATGGATACTATTTAATACAAATAGCAATAAAAGAAAATTTGAATCGTCAACTTTCACAAAGGCTTTCAGAGAAGGAAAATGTGTTTTGAGTCTTAAAATAATGCTTTCCTAGAAGATGTCTAATGGGAGCACAAGGAAGGTGAAATTGGATTATAACAGTCTGCTAACTCTAGTAATTTGAGTAGAGCCTCTAAACTTAAATCTTTTATGCTAAATGCTGCTTTATAATCACATGTAGAAAAACAAGGTGATTTTGACAAGCCAGGTCTCAATTGGGAAGCCTTCTTCTTCATATAATATTCTTGTCAAGCTCTTTTTGAATGTGAGAGAGTTTTAACAGACAGGTGGCAAACAAAGAATGCATGGGAAAGTCACATTTTCAAAGTGAAACCCTACTCTGTGGGGACAAAGTCTGAGAAACTGTGGAGGTTTCATGGGATTTTCTTATGATGCGCATGTTTTTCATTCTTGAAAATTGAGTTGCCATCCAGGATTTTACCCAGTAATTATAGCGTGGACGCATGCTATTTCCTAATAGTGCTGCAGATACCACGGCTGGCATTATGCTACACTCTAGCTGCCTGCCAGATGCCAAAGTAATAACAAACGAATTCTAATGACAAAAAGATTACATTATTTTATTTTCTGGAGAACTATAAGGAGATCTGAGAATGTCAGGTAATGTGGTAATTATGTTTAAAGTAACTAGATAATTAAAACATAGTACAAAGTAATCTGCTGAAACATGCAGTTATTATGTGGCTACATGTCCAATTCCATTACATTGGCACCAAATTATGGGTTAGAATTCCTATATCTCCCTTTTTTAGTCTCTCAACAAAAGATGCCAGCCTTCAAACACTGATGAAGAGGTTGATAAGTTCTTTCCATGCTGTAGTTGACAAAAGAATGAAAGCACAATGTAACATATAATTTATTTCAAGCTTCTTAAGCCAACGTTTCAAAGCAGAGTAGGGAGGCTCTCTGGAAGGCTATTTTATTCATTTTGTAGCTGGCATCATGTTCTGCTGATGGAAGAAGAAAGCAAGAGAAAATGTCTTTCAAAGTATTCTTTGTAACGGCCATCTGAGACTTCATCTGAATGTTTGCAGGAAAAAATATTCTAGCCATCCTCAATGGTCCCAGTTAATTTGGGGCTTGGAATCATCACAGACATTCACACTAGGTCATGAAGAGATGCAAATTGAGTCTGGTGTAAGGTGTGATCACACATGTTAAGGAGGTGGATTAGAATTGCATTTGGAAAAGCAAAGTCAAAAGAACAAATCTAGACTATTAACAATAGCAAGGCTGGTTTCTGGGAAATGATGTAGAAGGGGAGATGATAAGTCACTGGTAAGAATTTGTGTCTTGTTAGGATGTGACAAGCAACGTGTGTAAACCATAAGTGTTATGTATATGCGTGGCATCGTTCTTCTTGTTTCTGGAGAATAAAAGTGTTTTCCATTAGGAATAGAATTTTTGTAGAAAAACGTAATGTTAAGCTTGTGAGAGGAGAAGGTAATTTTTATACTTATACTTGTGCAAATAATATGTTCATTATCATCTTTCTGAGAAGTAAAAATTCAGTACTATAAAAATAATTAGGCTAACAAGAGGATATTGGATTAAAGATGGCGGCTGAGTAACAGCTTCCCTGCAACTGGGCACCGGCGAGTCTGGGGACACAAGACTCCAGACATCTCTGGCCGGTGGGATCTGCCTATGATCATCCCTTTGAGGATACAGGGAGCCAGCAAGGGACTTCTGCACCCCAGGAGGAGGACAAAAACAGTGGAAAACTGGCAAGTGGCTGCGTGTGTTAGATCGACCTAATCACA
>CAUYPK010026997.1:0-18952 GCA_963574355.1 Loris lydekkerianus
ATCCCCCATGACCATAAAAATGTACAAAGCAATGATTTAATAAAAAAAAAAAAAAAAAAAAAAAAAAACAGAAGAAAACACAAACCCCTCTTTGAAATACTGTTGATCCTCAATATTCATGAGGGATTGATTTCAGGACCTCCCTATTCAGGACTCAAGTCCCTGATATAAAATGGCTATAGTATTTGTATATAACCTATGCAAATCTTCCTGACTTTAAGTCATCTCTAGATTATTTAAAACATCTAATACACCGTGAATGCTGTGGAAATAGTTGTCACACTATTGTTTGGGGAATAATGACAAGAAAAGTCTACACATGTTCAGTATAGATGGAATTTGCTTTTCAAATATCTTCAATTTATGGTTGATTGAATCATTTGTTGGATCCATAGATATGGAATCCTTGGATACAGCCTATATAATGTTGAGTGAAGAAAGAAAGTTTCAGGAGATTGCACACCGTATGATGTTGCTCAAACCTCACAAATGGAAATAATCCTTCAGCCAAGGATATACAGTCAGCTCCATTTCATATCAGGGACTTCAGCATTCATAGATTTTTATATCCACAAGAGTCCTGCAACCAGTCCCCTGCAGATATCCAGGGACTCTTCCTTCAAGAAAAATAGTACTCGGCTCAGCACCTGTAGCTCAGCGGTTAGGGTGCTAGCCACATACACCGGAGCTGGTGGGTTCAAACCCAGCCCAGGCCTGCCAAACAGTGACGACACCTATAAAAAAAAAACATATACATATATATCCAGGTGTTGTGGTGGGCGCCTGTAGTCCCAGATACTTCGGAGGCTGAGATAAGATAATCGCTTAAGCCCAAGAATTTGAGGTTGCTGTGAGCTGTGATGTTACAGCACTCTACGGTGGGCAACATAGTGAGAGTCTGTCTCAAAAAAGAAAAAAAGAAAAGAAAAGAAAAATAGTACTAATAGTGCTCTTAAATTTGCGATAGGTTTCATAGGTGATGATTCACATTTATTTATTATGTTTCTTAACAGTGCCTATGTTACCTATATTTACATATATATAAAACAGTATAGAAAAGTAATATTGCATAAAATCTGTTATCACTGAGATCATTTTGACCTTCAATTTAGATACAATACTCGCTAAATTGCCATGTTACTGGGTAACTTTATATATCTTCCATTTGTGTTTTGTATATCACAAATAACTTGACGGCAGGAAAAATAAAGGTAACATCACAGATAATGCAAACACATATATTTTTTAAAAATTAGCTTAATGGGGCAGCACCTGTGACTCAGTGAGTAGGGCACCGGCCCCATATACTGAAGGTGGCAGGTTCGAACCCAGCCCCAGCCAAACTGCAACAAAAAAATAGCCAGGCATTGTGGCGGGTGCCTGTAGTCCCAGCTACTCGGGAGGCTTAGACAAGAAAATCACTTAAGCCCAAGAATTTGAGGTTGCTGTGAGCTGTGACGCCACAGCACTCTACCACAGGCGACAAAGTGAGACTCTGTCTCTAAAAAAAAAAAAATTCTGGGAGACGGGGTGAGTAGATTGCCTGAGCTCACAGGTTCAAGACCAACCTGAGCCAGAGTGAGACCAAGAGTTTGAAGTTGCTGTGAGCTATGACACTTGGGCACTTTACTGAGGGTTACAAAGTAATACTTTGTCTAGAAAAAAAAAAAAAACAAAAAAAAAAAACAAAACTTAAGCTCTGGGGTCTTTTAGAAATCAGAATATGTATTTAGCATTTCAGTTGACAATGTGACAGGCTGTTCAGGGCCTGCGGAGTCCTCTCCCTTTTTTCCTTCATTCAATTTTAGAAGTGCTGGCAAGATAAGAATAAAGAAAATCAAACAAATCATCTACAAAAGGCTCACATGGAAGAAATCTAAGCAAATTATGCAGAAGCACTGATTAAAACAAGCAGATTGAAATCCTTATAAGCTGAACCTCTCCAAGCAGAGAGAATGGCAAAGGAAAAGCTTCAGGCATTACAAGTGACCCGGTAATATCAGGAACAATAATGTGACTGTGAATCTAAGCTCTGGTCAAGTGCTGTGTATTTAACTAAAGAGATAATTGCATGCAAGTCTAAGGAATCCCTGGATAGATGGGAAAAGGGGGAATTTGGTAGGTTATTAAGTGCTTCATAATGCCTTTTACATTCATGAAAGAATAATATAATTAGACCTTGGCTTTGTGCTTTTGACTGCTATTGTTAATTTTTTCATACTGGAATTTTATTTTTTATTATTTTTTTAGTTTCCAAAATGTTAAGAGAGCACAAATGTTTTTGTTAAAATGGATTGATTTACATCACTTTGGTCATGGTGTTCATTACACCTGTTAGATAGGTTTTTACCCCTTCTTTTCTCCTCCCTCCCCTCTTCTTGATTTCTCAAGATTTTTACTTCTTTCTGTGTCCATGTGTGCCCATTGATTAGCTCCAAAGTCTTAGTGAGTGCATGTGGTATCTGTTGTTTCGTTCTTGAGATACTGCACTTAGCATGATGATCTCCAGTTCCAACCAAATTGCTGCAAATGATATCATTTCATTTGTTTTTATAGTGATTAGTACTCCATAGTATGTATATTAATACACTTTGTTAATTCACTCATGAATTGGTGAGCACTCAGGTTGATTCCACATCTTTGCAGTTATGAATTGTGCTGCAATAAACATTCAAGTTCAGGTGTCTTTTTGATAAAATAGTATCTTTTCCTTTGAGTAGATACCCAGTAATTGGATTGCTGGATCAAATGGTAGGTCTACTTTTTGTTCTTTGAGAAATCTCCCTACTGTTTTTCATAGGGGCTCTCCTAATTTGCAGCCCCACCAGCAGCACAGAAGGGTTCCTGTCTCTCTACAATCACACCAGCATCTATTATTTTTGGACCTTTTAATAAAAGTCATTCTCACAGGGGTAAGGTGAGAATCTCATTGTGGTTTTAATTTGCAGTTCCCTGATGATTAGTGACTTTGAGCACTTTTTCATGTTCATGGGCTATTTGTTTATCTTCTTTTGAAAAGCTTGTTTGTATCTTTTGCCCACTTTTTATTTAATGAGTGGCTCTGGCAAGGTGACAACAACCAAAGCAAATAGACAACCTCCAGAATGGGAAAAGATATTTGCAGATTACAAATCGGACAAAGACTTGATAACTAGGATCTACACAGAACTCAAATTAATCAACAAAAAAAGAGCCAACAATTCCATAGATCACTGGGCAGGAGACATGAATAGAACCTTCTCTAAGGACAAGGGCTAACAAATATATGAAAAAATGCTTATCGTTCTTAATCATCAGAGAAATGCAAATCAAAACCACTCTGAGATATCACCTAACCCCAGTAAGATTAGCTCCCATCACAAAGTCCCAAAGCTGCACATATGGAGAGCAGGAAACACTTTTACACTGTTGGAGGAACTGCAAACTCATACAGCCTCTCTGGAAAAAAATATGGAGAACTCGCAAAGATCTCAAATTAGATCTCCCATTTTACACCACAATCCCACTACTAGGCATCTCCCCAGAAGAAAAACAAATCATTTTATCATAAAGACAGTTGCACTAGGTTGTTTAATTGCAGCTTAATTTACATCACCTGGATATGGAAACAACCTAAATGCCCATCAATTCAGGAATGGCTTAACAAACTGTGGTATATGCACACCATGGAATACTATTCAGCCATAAAAAAGATGGTGACTCCACATCTTTTGTAATATTCTGGATGGAGTTGAAACACATTCTTCTTAGTAAAGCATCACAAGAACAGAAAAGCAAATTTCCAGTGTATTCAATACTAATATGAAGCCAGTAGAAGATCCAATACATGCCCAAATAGGAAAAAAACTCATTTCAATTCAAGTTGGGGGGCTGGGGTAACGAGGGAGGGGGAGGGGATTGGGGTGCTCTCACTGAACGGGCCTGGGGTGAGGGCGGTTGGCACACCTGTGTGTGGGACAGAACCACAGACGAACTCTATGTAACAAAATCAAATATTTTGACGTAGTTGCTTATACCTTCACATTAACCTGAAATAAATTTGCTTAAAATTGAAAAGAAAATGGGCTTAGGTTTTTTTCTTGTTGATTTGTTTGAGTTCTTTTGAACTGGATATTAGCCCTTTATAGGTCGTTTGAAGTTTGTAAGTATTTTCTCCCATTCTGTAGGTTGTCTCTTTGCTCTGATAATTATTTCCTTTGCTATGCAGAAGCTTTTCAATTTAATCAAGTCATTTATTTTTATTGTTGTTATCATTGCCTTTGTGGTCTTACTCATAAATTCTTCACCTAAGCTGTTATCTAAAAGAGTTTTTCCTCTGGGAGGACAAGGCAGGTGGATTGCCTGAGCTCGGGACCTTGTCTCTAAAAATAGCCAGGCGTTGTGGGGGATGCCTATAGTCTCAGCTACTCCAGAGGCTGAAGCAAGAGAATCACTGAAGCCCAAGAGTTTGAGGTTGCTGTGAGCTGTAACGCCATGAAGACTCTGTCTTAAAAAAAAAATTTTTTTTTCTATATTTTCTTTTAGAATTTTTATATTTAAGTCTTTTATCATGTTGAATTAATTTTTGTGAGTGGTGAGAGATAGAGGTCCTGTTTCAGGGTGAATCATATTATTTTAAGGCATCTTAAGAGACCAGAAACCAATGAAAATGTGATACTCAGGACTGATTCCACAGGGTTATTTATCTAATCTCTTAATGTCAAGGTAAGCAAATATGCCTTAGCTTGGTCATTTTTGTTCATAGAAGAAAAATATATATTTTATAAGTTGAAATTTCATAAGTGGAACCACTTTTATTTTATTTTATTTATTTTTTTTTTTTTAGCAGTTTCTGGCCAGGGCTGGGTTTGAACCCACCACCTGCGGCATATGGGGCTGGTGCCCTACTCCTTGAGCCACAGGCCCCACCTGCACTTTTATTTTATTTTTTAAAATAATAGTATAGTTTAAACAAAACAGGGAATTGTTGAAAAAATCCCATGGTAGCTAATGAAATCCTATGAAGACTTGAGCTTTAGAAAGGTAAGAAATGAAGGGAGCTCTTAGGATTTACACAGTTAATCATATTCGGAAGCAATGATCTTCCAATATCTGAATTTCTTAGAAAAAGTTACAATTAGCAGGGAAGGCGTCTGATTGGTAGCCTTGGCTCTAAGTTACCTCTGGCTCAATCAGCTATGACCAAAACATCAGGGCAGCACACTATAAAATTGCTGTTTCTGGAAGATGCAAGAATCATTGTAAACTCGAAAGTTAAAGATATGCCAAGAGGTGCCTCCAACAAACTTTTTCCACAAACACAAACTGAGCTGATGTGCTGATCTACTACTCATGCTGGCCACACGAGTACAAACAGGACTGAGTCTCTGCCCTCCTCTGAGTCTCAGACACTAGGTGCCAACCTTAGCATAAGTGAGCTGACAAACAGGGAGTCAAACATATAACCTTTGCCCTCCTCCAACATTAAGAAGAAGAGGTGAAAAGGGCTTACTCTCTCTTTCTCTTTCTCTCTTTCTTTCTCTCTCTCCCTCCCACCCTCCTTCCTTCCTTCTTTCTTTCTTTCTTTCTTTCTTTTTCCCCCAGGATCAAGAGCAGGGAATTTGTTGCACAGAGGTGTTCAAGAAAGTGTGTTATCAAACAGTATCAGATAAAACACAACTTCTGTGAGCAGCACACAAGTCTACTTTAGCTGCACTTCACTGCTTCATGGCCTAGGGCCACGAAGAGACCAATAAAGGCCAGAGCTCAACAACACCAACCCAGATCCAAGGCTTCCTCTCTGGCACACAACCATGAAGCTCCTTTTTCCTATCTTTGCCAGCCTCATGCTACAATACCAGGTGAACACAGGTAATATGGATTCCTGGGTTTAAGAGGAGTCAGTGTCAGGAACCAGGGATTTAGCTGGTCTATGACAATGGGAACCCAAAGATGTACTGAAAGACGAGATGCTCAAAGAGATGGTGAAGGAGCATACCTATTGCAAAAGTCATGCACCATCCCCAGTGCATCTCCATCGGACCCAACCCCCAGAACTGTGTCTGATGGAAACACCAAAGAACTACAGGGAAAGCAGGGTATTTTTTGTGTGTACTCAGAAAGTATCCCTCAGGCCAGGCACAGTGGCTCATGCCAGTAATCTCAGCATGTTGGGAGGCTGAGGCAGGAGGATCACTTGAAACCAGGAGTTCAAGACCAGCTGGGGGACTTGGCACCTGTGGCTCAAGCGGCTTAAGCGCCAGCCACATACACTTGAGCTGATGGGTTCGAATCCAGCCCGAGCCCACCAAACAACAATGACGGCTGCAACCAAAAAATAGCTGGGCATTGTGGCAGGTGCCTGTAGTCCCAGCTACTTGGGAGGCGGAGGCAGGAGACTTGCTTGAGCCCAGGAGTTGGAGGTTGCTGTGAGCAGTGATGGCACAGCACTCTACCCAGGGCGACAGCTTGAGGCTCTGTCTAAAAAAAAAAAAAAAAAAAAAAAAGACCAGCTGGGGAACACAGTGAGACCCCATCTCCACCAAAAGAAAACTATATTAACCAGATATGGTGGTGCACACCTGTAGTCCCAGCTACTCAGGAGACTTAGGCAGGAAGAGCACTTGAGGGCTGGGAATTCAAAGCTACAGCGAGCCATGATTGCACCACCACACTCAAGCCTAGATGAGAGAGCAAGACCCTGTAGGAAAGAAAGAGAGAAAAAGAGAGGGAGGGAGGAAGGGAAGGAAGGCAGGACTAGCCAACATATAATGCTGACTCCCTGCCATGTATATATCTATCTCCTGAGGCTCCACCCAGGTCTACTTCATTGAGCTCTGTTTCTAATTAAAGCCATCTCTTGAAGCAATACTTCCTATCAGTTTGTACTCTGGTGTAGGAATGAGGATGTCCTCACCCTTATGCTGAAAAACTTCCTCCTCTGAGAATCCAGATAATGGGCCTATTCTCTATGCCAACATTTTCAGATTTTTTTTAGCAGCTTATTATCCCTTCCTTCAGCCTTCCTGGAGATCCCCAAATCACCATAGGGGCATCTAGAAATGCATTATGGCAAAAGACCAAGTCAGAAGATTGGCCATTGTTTTTCAAAAATAAAGGAGAGGCATTGAGACCTATTTCAGAATACAAGAATCACCCAGATATTTGGAATGATTAGCAACAGGTCACGGAAGGGAAAGTGAAAGAGTCGTAGATATTTCTAATGCTTTATCCTGGGACCTAGGAGAAAGGCAGTACCATAAGCAAGTCTGGCTGTGTCATCTTGTGTAAAGTCATTTAGCCACATTAAGCTTCAAGTTCCACCTGAGTATAATGGGGTTAATCCGTATAGCTCCTGCCAGTACAAGAATTGTTCTTTTTTGTATTTGATGAGAAAAATAGTGTGGAAATATAGTCAACATGCTTTGAAAATTATTTTTTGCTACATAAATCTCGTGTAATTGGTGAAAAATTAACTGTTAAGATGGGTGGGGGACGTGGTGGCTCATGCCTACAGTCCTAGCACTTTGGGAGGTCAACACAGGAAGACTCACTGCTTGAGACCAGGAGTTCAAGACTAGCCTGAGCAAGAGTGAGACCGAGTCTCTACAGAGAAGAAAAAAAAATTAGTGTGGCCCTATAGTCCAAAGCTATATTGAGAGGCTGAGGCAGGAGGATTGGTTGAGCCAAGGAGTTTGAGGTTGCAGTGAGCTCTGATAACGCCACTGCACTCTAGCCCAGGTGAGAGAGGAAGAACTTGTCTCTCAAAAAATTAATAAATAAATAATTTTTTAAAAAAAGATAAGTGATGGAGAAAGAGCTTTCTTGATTCAGAAAAAAAAAAAAAAAAAAACAGATGAGACATTGGGTTGGAAAAATCATCCAATAGATGAAGATGAGGTATCAAGCTAAGCAGGGAATTTGGAGTAATATGGAAGTTATCTTGATAGAAATGGGGTTAAGGCTGTGATAATGAATAAGACCGCTGAGGCACAGAGTGTCCAGAGAAGATAAAAGTGATAGAACACCATGCCCCAGGAATCACGGGTCTAGCAATTGTCAATAAGAGAGAAGTCAAGGACTATTGGGTTTGGCGAGAACACTCCCAAAAATCCTATTGATTTTCTTTTAAAATTCTTTCTCAGCTTAGTTCTATGACAGATTTTTTCCCCCCATTGGCATTTTCTAGTATCAAAGAAATAGAATGGTGGTACCCTACAAGTGTCTAAAATCTTATCTTAAAAGTAAATAATTGGGTTCCTATTCTTTTTTCTTCTACAAGTCTTTAGCTTTTAAAGTTAGTCAAGAAAAGGAGACTAAACAGATTTATTCTGGATTTCAGAGGGGAACAGAGATTCACTTGGCCTACCCAGGTGCCTCCATCAATATTCTTAAACACTGGACTTAAAATTTAGTATTAACAAACTCCCTCTATGCTATTCATCTCTCTCTAGCAGTGTTAGCATCATCTCTAATTATTAACCTTGGCCTAATGATTTTCTACCCTTTCTTGTGTGCAGAATATTTTGGCTTGAAAAGGTGTTTAATGGGTTTTGGGAGATGCAAGGACCAATGCAATGTGGATGAAAAACAGGTGCAGAAATGCAAGAAGAAAAAATGCTGTATTGGACCAAAAGTGATTCATTTGATAAAAAGCTACCTGCAACATGAAATGCCCTCCACACTGGGCAAAGATGCTGAAGAAATACTAAAAATTACCAAGAATTCCAATGCTATGAAACAAAAAAAACATATTTTATCTGTTCTCCCCAACATCAAAAACTCCAGCTTTTTTGTCAATACCAACATGTTCTTCATCCCAAATGCCACCTCTATAAATTTTGCCACCACCAAGACCTGGACCCCAGGACACAGCACATACACTGCTAATTCTACCAAGAGAAACACCAAAAAAAACAAACATTCTGCCATTGTCTTCCCACCACCTCCACCACCATAAACACTGCCAACGCCATGCTGGAGCTGGAGGAAGCAGACAAGCGGTGATGAGGGTCTTCCCCCTAAGACACCAAGTTCCTCTCTACTTCCACCACCTGTCATCCATCATTCAATAAATACTGTTTAAGCACCTACAGTTTGTGTAATGTCATCATTCTTACAGGAGCGTCACAGGACCAAGGGAGGGATGAAATTATAAGTTTAGATGCCCAAGAGAGAACAAGCACAACAAGGAATGGTGACTCCAGCATTGTCTAGCCCATGGATGGCCTGGGAAATTAAACCTCTATAAGAAGCATTTATGGGGTGGCGCCTGTAAGTCAGTGAGTAGGGCGCCAGCCCCATATACTGTGCGTGGTGGGTTCAAGCCTGGCCCCAGCCAAACTGCAAAAAAATAATAGCCAGGCATTGTGGTGGGAACCGCATAGTCACACATGGTCAGGGATTCCATATTACATTGGAGAACACAAGGTTGGAGAGTTTTGAGGGTGCAAGTAGCTATAGGACTATTAGGCAAGGGGGATAGTAATCACCCAAAGAAGATAATTGGATTTATAACAGCTGAGGCACAGAATTGAAGAGTACAGAAATTCAGGTCTGACTCTCTGGGCTATCATCCTGAATCTGGCACTTTTTAGCTGTGTGGGCTTGAATAAGTCATTTATCTACACATGACCATCAGCTTATTCATTCATAAAATGGAGATGTAAACTTAATATTATATCCCAGAATTCGGCAATCTCAGATCACACTCCCTTTTATTGCCCAAATTACAATGGCACAGAATCCTTTTTTCAGGTTTTTAAAGTTTTAAGTATAATTGATATACAAAAGACTACTGGCCAGGCATGGTGGCTCATATCTGTAATCCTAGCACTCTGGGAGGCCAAGGTGGGTAGATCACCTTAGCTCAGGAGTTCGAGAGCAGCCTAAGCAAGAGTGAAACCCCATCTCTACTAAAAATAGAAAAATTTAGCCAGACACAATGATGGGTGCCTGTAGTCCCAGCTATTGAGGAGGCTGAGGCAAGAGGATCACTTAACCCCAGGAGTTTGAGATTGTTGTCAACTGTGACACCACAGCATTCTACCCAGGGCAACAGAGTGAGACTGAGTCTCAAAAAAAAAATTTTTTTTTTCACATATTTAATGTGTATAATTGTGTGAGTTTGATCATATGAAAATACCTGTGATGCCATCACTACAATCAAGGTAATAGATGAACCCATCACATCACAAGGTTTACTTTTATTCCTTTGTTTTGGGGGGACTTTTCATTTGTTTTTCTGTCTGAATGGTAAGCACTTAACACAAGATCTACCCTCTCAACAATATGGTATTGAAGTGTAAAATATATATTGTTAGCTATAGGCACTATATTCTATAGCAGATCTCTGAAACCTATCATCTAGCATAAGTGAAACTTTATACCCACTTAAAAAATGCCCATTTCCCTTAGCCCTCAAGCCCTGGAAACCACCATTGAATTCTCTGCTTCTGTGAGTTGAACATTTTTAGATTCCACATAGAAGTGAGGTCATGTAGAATTTGTCTTTCTTGGCATGGCTTGTTTCACTTAGCATAATGTCTTCTGGGTTCATCCATGTTGTTGTGAATGGTAAAAAAAAAAAAAAAAAAAAAAAAAAAAAAACATTAAAAAGTGGGCAAAAGACATGAACAGACATTGTTCAAAAGAAGGTATACAAATGGTCGAAAAATATGAAAAAATGCTCAACTCAATCAGCAAGGAAATGCAAACTAAAATCATATTTCTGTCAAGATGGCCATTATTAAAAAGGCAATAGATGTTGGCACAGATACTGTGAAAACAGAACACTTATACACTATAGCTAGGGATGTCGATTAATACAACCTCTATGAAAAACAGTATGAAGATTCCTCAAAGAACCAAAAGTAGACCTACCATTTTATCCAGTAATCCCACTATTGCGTATCTATCCAAAAGGAAAGAAGTCATTATATTAAAAAGACACTCTTAGAAGAGTACAGGTGAAACTTGCCAAATGCAGAATATAAATGTCTGAACACAATAACGAAGAAAATGCCATGAAGGCTATGTTAACCAGTTCAATGAAAATATTTCAAATTGTATATAAAACCAGCACATTGTACACCCATGATTGCATTAATGTACACAGCTATGATTTAACAACAACAAAAAAAAGACACTGGTACTTGTGTGTTTATCATAGCACAATTCACAATAGCAAAGACATGAAATCAACCTAAGTTCCCATCAACTGATAACTGGATAAAGAAATCGTGGGGTGGGCTCGTTGCTGGTAGCACAGTGGTTACGGCACCAGCCACATACACCCAAGTTGGCGGGTTCAAGCCCAACCCGGGCCAGCTAAAACAACGACAACTGCAACAAAAAAATAGCCAGGTGTTGTGGCAGGTGCCTGTAGTCCCAGCTACTTGGGAGGCTGAGGCAAGAGAATCGATTTTAAGCCCAAGCGTCCCACTCTTTGAGGTTGCTGTGAGATGTGATGCCACAGCACTCTACCCAGGGTGACATAGTGGGACTCTGTCTCAAAAAAAAAAAAAAAAAAAAGAAAAGAAAAGAAAAAAGAAAGAAAGAAAGAAAGAAATTGTGGTGTGTATATACCATGGAATATTACTCAACCATAAAAAAGAATGATATAATGTCTTTTGCAGAAACTTGGTTGGAACCAGAAGCCTTTATCCTAAGTGAGGTATCTTAGGAATGGAAAAACAAATATTGCATGTTCTCATTTAGAAGTAGGAGCTAAGCGATTAGTATACATGGTCATACAAAGTGGTATAATATACTTTGGTGACTCAAAAGGAGAGGGAAGGGATCAAATTACCTATTGGATACAATGTATAACTTTACAGTCAGTAAGAGCCCTGACTTTACCATGATGCAATTCACCTATGGATCCAAAGAAACCCCACTTGTACCCCCTACCTAAATCTACTGAAAAAATTAATGACATTGGGCGTTTTTTCATATGTCTGTTGGCCATTTGTATGTCTTCTTTGAAGAAATGTTGATTCAAGTCCTTTGCCCCTTTTTAAATCAGGTTATTTGTTTTTGTGCTACTGAGTAGGAGTTCTTTATATGTGTTGTAGATTAATCCAACATACATAACATATATAAAGATTATCAGATACGAGGTCTGACAATTAAGTTAGCAAACTTGCCACCCTACACTTATATTATACAAACAACTCAGTAAGGTTTTATAACCTTGGGATAGTAGGTATTGTGTCTCACAACTCACAAGTTGTACTCATGTTGACAAGTGTGGTGTCTTGCTGAGTGGCATTCATTACTGTGTATGTTTTTATGTGCCATCAAGAGAATGTCAGAGCTTGAATTAGAGCAACAAATAAACATTTGTAAATTTCTTGTTAAACTTGTCAAGAGAGGAAGTGAAATCAGGGACATGTCAGTCAGTTCAAGTTTATGGGGATAATGCCATGAAGAAAATGGCAGTGTACAATGGATTAAATGTTTTTCTGAAGGGAGAGAAGCATACTGATGGAAAGGGGTCAGTAACGAACAGAATTGATGAAACATTACAAAAAATTCATTGAATGGTGCATCAAAATCATCGGCTGACTGTTTAGAAGCAACAGAAAAAGTTAGGAAAATGTTAACTGAAAATCTTGGCCACAACTCATGATTCTTGCATGATGACAATGTATCAGCATACACGGTGATGTCTGTAAGGAAGTTTTCAATCAGTAAACAATAATTGTAAGGGAACACCCTCCCTACTCCTGAACTGGCCCCCAACAACTTTTTTCTTTACCCAAAAATAAAGAAAATATTGAAAGGAAGACGTTTTGATGGGTAATATGACAAGGCTAATATGACAACATCTTTGATAGCCATTCCAGAAACAGAGTTCCAAAATTGCTTTGAAGTGTGGACTATGTGCTGACATTGGTACACAGCTTCCCAAGGGCAGTACTTTGAGGATGACCATAGTGATATTCAGCAATAAGTATGTACACTTTTACTAGGATGAGTTCATTAACTTAATTGTCAGACCCCTGTACAAGAGGTTTTGGTTGCCAACAAGTGGTAGAAGAGCTACTAAAAAAAAAAAAAAAAAAAGTCATAAAAGGAAAACACAATTCTACGGTTGAGCAAAATCATGCAAAAATGTCTGCTAAGACAGAATGTGCATCAGCACAGCAGGAAAAAAGTTGACCGTGCACCGGTCACCCACCAAACCAGGGCACTGGAAACTCAACTCAGCT
Organism: Loris lydekkerianus; assembly: GCA_963574355.1. Classification (NCBI taxonomy): domain Eukaryota; kingdom Metazoa; phylum Chordata; class Mammalia; order Primates; family Lorisidae; genus Loris; species Loris lydekkerianus. The sequence goes on from CAUYPK010026997.1 coordinate 13,194, forward strand.
CTGGCATCTCAGTGAGAAGAGCTCGATTCTAGCGGAAGGACGGAGCTCCGTCTGTGCTCAGCCAAAGCAGCGGCAGCAGTTCTCAGGTAACAATGGCGGGATCTGGAAAAGCTTCCCAATCAGAAGCTTCAGACAAATAGGGTTGAGCATAATTTGTTTCTTTGTTGCTAAAGTCCAATGTGACGGCCCAAGCCACTGATTTCAGATAACAAAGTGGACCCCCCTAAAGGAGGGCTTTGGAAGGCTCTTCAGCTGCAGTTTCTCAAAGCAGCTCAGAGATGGAGCCTTGCTGGGCTCCTTAGGAAGCTCGGAAGTAGAGCTTGCCGTTACTGTCTCCTAAACTGAGTTCAGAGATGGCTCCAAGTGGGTTAACTTCTAAATTTCGTTCAGAGGCAGGTGTTTCATCATCAATTTCTAAACACAGTTCCTCATCTGCCACATCCTCACTGACTCCCAGGAGCAGCTCTTCGACAAATACAACACGGCTGACTCCTGAAAGCTCTTCCCAGGTAGCTGCAGCACCACTCGCTTCCAAGAGCAGCTCCCAGCCCCGCGGATCCCTGGTTTCCAAAGCATTTCCTTGGCAGGTGGTCCCAGTTTGCTTCTAAGAGTAATTCACAGTTGCCTTCTAGAAGTACTTCAGGGTCAAGTGAGAGTTCTGTCAAAGTCTCTTGTTGAAAGTTAACCAACAAAGATGTGAAACGGAAGCGACCTTTCTTCAGTAGACTGTGTACAATAGTGATATGGAAGCTGGGAGCTGTGGATGTTCCCAGTGTGAATCCTGGAGAGCATCACTGGAGCTCTGAAGGCAACCCTGGATGTGGTTAAAAGAACTGACAACTCTGCCTCAAAATAAGAGGTCTTGAGAAAATATCGTTTATGAATTGAGGTGCAAATCTGTCTGTCTACTTGGACACTGGCTGTGCAAAAAGCAGTCAAAACGCGAAAGTAGTTGGATCAAGAGAAGCAGTGAGATTATTTCACAAGAAAAGGGTGATGGCAAAAAATATGTAAAAGGAAGTACAGAGGCAGTGAAATAGAAGATCTATAACTCCTTGAAGAAGAATCAGGGCCTGTAAACTTACTTCCAGCACCAAAACATCCTTAAGAGCTAGCCACCTTAGCTCAGTGGTTAGTATACCAGCCTCGCACACTGGGGACAGTGGGTTCAAGCCTCTTCTGGGCCTGGTTAAAAAAAAAAAAAAAAAAAAAAAAGCATCCGTAAGAGCTAGTATAATATGTCCACAGTACCACTTCACACACAATATCTGGTACTTGCTTGTACAGAGCATAGAACCCGGGCTTTCAAAAATTTTGTATTGCCATCTTCCACTTTTTCAGAAAATTTACCTTCTGGTTCTCTTTACATGGTAGAAGTTGTAAATAATTTATAAATAACAGTACACATTAAAAGGCATGCATTAACAGCATACTGTTTTATTTGCTGAAGAAAATCCCCTGTCTTCTATTTTTAATGATATATCCCGTATGTTGTGTAGTTCTGTAGAATCTTAAGATTTTTGTACGACTTTCAATTGGTGAAAACGTCTACCATGCCTTTTTTCCTAGTTTGAATAAACCACATCAAAGAAAAGGCACCACAGTATTTGAAGGTCTGAAAGTCTGTGAAGCTTAAGGTTTTAAAAATATTGCCCATTCTGGGAGGCCAAGGCGGGCCAATCACCTGAGCTCACAGGTTCAAGACAAGTCTGAACAAGAGCCAGACCCCTTCTCTAAAAATAGTCAGGCGTTGTGGTGCGCACCTGTAGTCCCAGCTACTCAGGAGGCTAAGGCAAGAGAATCGCTTGAGTTTGAGGTTGCTGTGAGCTATGATGCCAGGGTACTCTACCAAGGGTGACAAGTGAAACTCTCTCAAAAACAAAAACTATTGCCCATAATGTTGAACATGTCTGTTAAAAAAAAAAAAAAAAAAAAGAAAGAAAAGAAAAGAAATGGTTGCTTCAGACTATTTTTATGAGAAGTTGTAAGAAGTTTTTAGATATAAAGCAGTCTCAAGTATTTCTTGTTGGCCGGGCATGGTGGCTTATGCCTGTAATCTTAGCAATCTGGGAGGCCAGGGCAGGTGGATTGCTTGAGCTCACAAGTTCAAGCCCAGCCTGAGCAAGAGTGAGACCCTGTCTCTATTAAAAATGAAAAACTGAGGCAGGAGGATCACTTGAGCCCAAGAGTTTGATATTGGTGAGAGTTATGATGCCATGGCACTCTACCAACTGCGACAAAGTAAGACTGTCTTAAATAAATAAATAAAATACTTCTTGTTATTTGATTCTGAAGTTGTTAAAAATTCACCATGATTTTCACCACTGTGGATTGTTTAAGCAGGTTAATGTACATGTTGAGGTGGAATACAACTTATACTTAAAAGACATAAATGTGCGTTTCTAAGAGAAGCATACTTTGTGACTACTAGTAACAGATTGATCCGTTTTTTAAAAAACTTAATCAATGAATGTTTATCAAGCCAAAGTTGAGAACATGAGGGATTTGGGGCACAGGCCACAGACCACAGATAGACCTGTGGCTGTTTTTCAGAAGGGGATGCTGAAAGTTTTCAGCATTTAACGGCACACAGAAAGGAAAAAGGCAAGTTGCAGAGCAGTAGTGAGACAATGGTTACACTCTTGTGAGATCTAGGGAAATCCACATTTTACATAAGGTAAGACAAATGTTGAAAGAAAAAAGAGTGTGACAGAGCGTCAATTATGTATATGTCCCTGGGTAGGTCATAGAATGTCTGACCCCGTCTTGTCTCTGTTCTGTTACCTGTAAGATAAATTTATAACCCATAATCAGTAGGGAATCCAACAGACTTTAGTTTTAAGCACCAGATACGGCCTGTGGACTTAAAGTTACAATTTGCACATCCTTGCTTATGGGAGGCCAGCAAAGAATTTCCCTATGAATGATCTGCGGGGCCAATTCTGCACAGATGCCGCAGGCCTTTCCTTTCTCTTTTGCACAGGAGATAGGGTGGTGACATTTTTCATTTTCTTCTTACAAAGGGCAAATACAGTTTTTTAAATTTTGTTTCAGACATAAAATATATATTGACAAGTTGTTCTCACAGCAACAGTACACAGTCATCCCTATTTTGCCTCCCCCTTGCCAATGGTAACTAGAAAGTGTCTTTTCAAATACAGGAGGCTCATCTTCTGGGTGTTCTGTGAGTGCTCAGTCCCTGTATGTGGCAGCCAATTAGACAGTCTAACAAGCTCTATCTGCCCCTAACTGAAAGCACAAGTATTGAGAATAAGATGCAGTCTGTCAGGCTGGGGCGGACATGACACAGCTGGTCTGGTCACCTCCTGTCTCTCATTCTTACTGTCTTGTAGATTTAGTTCCCACCCTAAAGATGCCCACCTTGAATAGTTTAGAAATTAATTTCTGAATTGGAAACGCTGTAATAGATTGTCACTGAGTTGTGCTGATTATTATTTAAAATAAGGGTTATTGTGATCTTTACTGTGAGCCATTATATATAAAACTATAATTTTGGAACTGGAAGAGCAAAATAGTCTTGGAGAGGCTACTCTCACTGTTGTCCAGAATCTCCGGCCTTCTGACAGATAGTTTGGTGGACCTATCCCCATCTCTATATCCTGGCTGACAGTGACAGGCAGCTGCACCCTCTTTGTCCAGTAACCAAACGGCAGAGATTTCTACTTTATCCTTAGTTCGGTGCCCACCTTTTGATCTAATCTGAAGTCCAATAAAGGTTGGAGCTCCAGGCAAATGACTTAAGTAGTTCTGTCCCCATCTACCCCACTGCATTCTCTTAAGGCATGTCCCCAATCCTCCAGGCATTAAGTTCTTGCCTCTGGCTTTTGATTCTCTCTTCTTGCTGGCTTCAATGACTTTGCATAACCCAAAATTTTCCATATTCAAAAAAGAATAACAGGGAGAAGGAGGATGAAAATGTAAGCATTAGACACGTTTATTTTAAACACAAAGGGAAATTTTAGAATGAACACCTATAGGAGGAGGATGAAACAAGGGAGACAAGTATAAAAACTAGAGTTCAATACCTTGTTTTGAAGGTTAGACCTTGGAACCATTAAATATTCTACCTAACATAAAAATGTCAAAATTTAAAAGCAATCCTAAAAACTAAAAGCAAAAGAAATTGAATTCACCTACGTATGGAACTGGTGGCATAACCACCCAAAGGAACTATTTGAAATGACTTAGAGCAGTGTTTTACAACCTTTTTTTAATCTCCCAGCACACTTGAATCTATAGTTAAACTTCCACAGCACACTTAAATTATGTTGATCAAAAAAGAGTTAAAAGGCGGTGCCTATGCTCAGCGGGTAGGGCCCTGGCCACATACAGCCAGGCTGGCATGTTCGAACCCAGCCCAGGCCAGCTAAACAACAATGACAACTGCAACAAAAAAAATAGCCATGCGGGAAGCTATAGGGGGGAGAGAGTAAGATGGCAGCCGAGTAACAGCTTCCTTGCATCAGGGCACCGTGAGTCTGGGGAGATAGGACTCCAGGCACCTCTGGCTGGTGGGATCTGCCTATAATCATCCCTGTGAGGATACAGGGAGTCAGTGAGAGACTTCTGGACCCCAAGAGGAGGACTAAAACAGTGGAAAACCAGCAAGTAGTCGCATGTGTTCAATCTGTCTAAACCCGCCAGCAACTTCCACAGGCATGGGAACTTAAAGAGCAAGAGGAAGTGAAAGGAAAATTAGGGCAAGGAAACAGATAAAAGAAATCACTCATGAGGAAGAATCAGCAGAAAACTCTAGGCAACATGAAGAACCAGTCCAAAACAACCCCGCAAAGGGACCATGAGGTAGCTACCACAGAGGATTCCACCTATAAAAAAATGTTAGGAATGACAGAAAGGGAATTTAGAATACATGATGAAAACAATGAAAGAAATGATGGAAACAATGAAGGAAACTGCTAATAAAGTGGAAAATAACCAAAAGGAAATCCAAAAACAGAATCAAATAAGAGATGAATGATATGAAGAATATAGAAAGGATATAGCAGAGCTGAAGAAATTGAAGCAGTTAATTAGGAAACTTAAAGATGCAATGGAAAGTATCAGCAACAGGTTAAACCATGCAGAAGAAAGAATTTCAGAGGTAGAAGACAAAGTTCTTGAGATAAATCAGATAGTAAAAGAGGCAGAAAAGAAGAGAGAGAAAGCAGAATGTTCACTGTCAGAATTATGGGACTTTATGAAACGTTCCAACATACAAGTTATAGGAATCCCAGAAAGGGAAGAAGAATGCCCCAAAGGAATGGAAGCCATACTAGAGAATATTACAAATGAAAATTTCCCATATATCACCAAAGATTCTGACACACTGCTTTCAGAGGGATATCAGACCCCAGGTCACCTCAACTCTAACCGAGCTTCTCCAAGACACATTGTGATGAACCTGTCTAAAGTCAAGACAAAAGAAAAGATTCTTCAAGCTACCAGGAGAAAGTGCCAGTTGACCTACAGGAGCAAATCCATCAGAGTGACTGCAGACTTCTCTAATGAAACTTTCCAAGCAAGAAGACAATGGTCATCTACCTTTAATAAACTTAAATAGAACAATTTCAGCCCAGAATTCTGTACCCTGCTAAGCTAAGCTTTAAAATTGATGGAGAAATCAAATCATTTACAGATATACAAACATTGAAGAAATTCGCCACAACAAGACCACCTCTACAGGATATACTTCAACCTGTTCTACACCCTGACCATCACAATGGATCAGCAGCAAAGTA
>CAUYPK010026999.1:0-37900 GCA_963574355.1 Loris lydekkerianus
TCTTCAAGCTGTTTCCAGGAGCAGTAGTGAAAACAACTTTAGGGCAAGGTGCATGGCACGGTTAAATAGATAAATCTGAGGAGCCTCAGGACATCCCTTTTCTTCCTAACCTTCACACTCACAAACTTACAATATTATCCCCAAACTCATTACCTATTGGTCCAAAGGAAGACGTGCTCCTTCATCCGGACAACACTAATCTCCCCATCAGGGCTGTCTGTCAGCTCCCCCTCTCTGCTTGGCGCATTTTTGTGCAATCATCCCTTGCTACCTCTAAACTGTTCATGCTTCTCGGGTTCTTCATTTTCAAGCCATGTGAATATCCAGTGCTTTTTCTATCATTAGAAATAAGTCCTAAAATTGTGAATCCCCCTTTAGCCAAAGCCCCTGCCTCCCCTCCACTCCAAAGTCAAACTAATCATTAAAAAAAAAAAAAAAAAGAGTATTTTCTATGCATACTCCTCTCCTTTCTGGTGACACCATAACTGGAAATTAAACTCCAAATAGCTAGCACCTTTCTGCATAAAATGCCTGCTTTGTTTCTCGAAGAGTTGTTTATGTTCTCTGTTGGCACTTACCATGTTGCCTTTTAAAATGATTTCTCAAAAAGTCTTGTTACGATGCACTTGTAATTGTTAGGCCACAGCTACAAAAATAATTATTTAAACCAATGTTAAAAATCTTTAACCTTTCTTTAAAAAAAAAAAAAAAAAAGGATTATTTCAGAAAATATCCCAGGTATCCCCAAGCAGCATTGGTTGCTATAGTTGTAGGTTAATGTATCTGCCTAAATATTATTTTATTGTTCTAAGTAAATAATTAAGAGAGCATTTTGGATTATAGAATGCTCCGTAAGGACTCTTAAACAAAATAACTCACTCTTTTCCCAGAGGCTAATTTTAGGAAAAAGTCTCACATGAAATTAGGTCATTTTTGGTAAATGCCTACAGGATCAAAACTTCATACACCTCCCAGAACTCTTCTGCATCCTGGCTCTCATCCACCCTGATCAGTCACATCCAGATAATGCACAGGCACCCCAAACTCAAGATGCCCCCAATTATCTCACCTCCAATTGTCTTGTCTTCTGTATTTTATTGAAAGCAACTATGACCCAAATCAGTTAGCAAGTAAGAATTTTGGAAATACTCTTAAGATTGTTTCTCTGTCTTTTTGCAATGTAGTCATTAAACTAATGTATTGAACCCCTTCTCTGTTCTGAGATCTGTTTTAAGTGTCAGGGACTCATCATCAATCAATAGAAGACGTAAGAAACAAGTTCTTATGAAATTCATAGTCCAGTGGGGGAGTTGGAAAAATCACAAGGACGTGTAGAAAAATAAATACAAAATCTTGATGATCACAATGAAACAACATGATGCTTTAGAGAATGATGGAGTGCTACATTAGAGAGGTCTTGTGAGACCCCAGCAGAGCAAGGGTGTGTGCATGTGTGTGTGGGTGGGGACTGCTTTAAAGGTGAAGCCAATCACATAGATTAAGTCCCAACCATGAAGGAGACATTTGAATTTTACACTAAGAGTTCTCAGACCACATTTCAGGATTTCAAGCTTGTAAGTGAAGTAACGCGATGTGATTTGTGTTTTTAAAAGTGTAGCTGCTGTAGAGAGGATGTTTTGCTGGGGAAGAAATTCAAAAGTGGGAGCATGAGACCAGGACAGAGTGTACTTTTATAGCTGAAGCAGAAAGAAGTGCCTGTGGCTAGGACAATGTTGGCAGTGGAGAAGATGGAGAACTCGAGATAGACCTGGGATGTGCTCTGCAGTTGAGGGCACCAGGGGTTCCTGTCAGATCTATGACTGATGATGAAGGAAGACAAAGAATTAGAAAATTTTTGTATGTGCTACAACTAGATGGGGAGTAGTACCAGCCCCTAAGACTGTGTGACCTGGGAGAGTAGCCACTAGGGATTCATAGGAAATGAAGAATTCTGTGCTGGACTTAAATTTAAGATGTTTATCAGACGTTCAGTAGCAATATCTAATAGATTTGACATGAGAATATGAGTGTGTTTGAAGTTGGTGGTGTATCAGTAGTAGTGATTAATAAGAGCCACTGTGTTTATTGAGTGCCCCAGAAGGGTGAGACAGGGACTGTTATCGTCTTAACTATAGAAATGAACTTGGGATTAGGCAATGAACATCATCTGGTTATTGAATGACAGTTTCAATAACCTTGGTTTGAAACTCAGATTGTCTGGTTCTTGAATTTATGTTCTTAACTTCTCCACTAAATATAAATTTGTGAATCATCATGTATTATTGGCTTTGAAAGCCAGAGGATGAGTTTGTATTATTTATAAAAAAATGCAGATAAAGAAGAAGAAATGTTCTACAACCTGACTCTCCAATACACCAACAATTGGCCATTGTGAAGAAAAAGAAGAACCCTCAACAGACCTGAAAAAGAATTTGTGGGAAGCTTGGTAGGACCCCATGTTCTCATAGGTTCCTAGAAGTCAAGAAAAGAGTAATTCAAAAAGAAGGTCATGATCAACTGTTTCAAGTAAACCAAGAACTGAGAAGCTATCAGTGAACTTAGTAACACATTATTCAATATCGACTTTGATAAGACTTGGTAAAGAACTTGAGAAAGTCAAGAGAGACGAGGCCCAGAGACATAGTTGAGAGGATGAGGTTTTGAAGAGTGTTGATCATAGCCGCTGTGTAGTTGGGTGGCAGACACATCTGCTCACCTGCTTTTTGTATGATGTCCTATTTATTATTTAGTCATCTCTTGCTACCTAACCAGACTTTGTGGTTTAAAACAACAATAAGCATTTATTGAGAGTGGCATGGCTGAGTGTTCAGGCTCAGGGCTCATTGATAAGGGTGAAGTCAAATGCCAGCTGGGGCTGCAGTTATCTGAAGGTTTGGCCGGGGCTGGAGGACTCCCTCTAAGTTGGCTCAACATGATGGGAAATTGCTTCCTCTGTATGTGGCTGTCTCCATAGAGATGCTTCCTTGTATTCACCGCACAAGACCAAAGCGGGAGCTTCCTTGCTGTAAAGGCCCCAGTCTTGAAAGGCATATACCATCCTGGCTGCTACATCTCTTGGTCACCACAGTCTAGCCTTGTTCAGTCTGAGCTGCAACTACCCACGGGCAGGAATACCAAGGGTGGAAGCTCACTCAGGACCATTCTGGCTGCTGACTGCTCACCTTACGAAGCAACTGCAAATTTTATTCAAGCTAGCCATGAACCCAGACAAAAATACTCAGCAATCCAGGCTCTCTTGATGTTGGGCTGGCCCATGACACTGAACAAGAATGTTAGTAAAAATTGAGAGCAGGCTCAGCTGATGGTGCCTCTTTCCTACCTGTCTTCACCTCTTTACCTCCCCCTACTTCCTTGTCTGAGATTCAGACACAGTGGAGAAGTGGCAGCATTTGTACATCACAAGGGCAAAACTAGTATGCTGAAGACGGTTTGGAAGGCCCTGTCCCTTCCTGGGGAACGAATCTCCCCCATTCTGAGTTGGCTTGGGAATGCTTATTTTAGGTTATCTTCCTGACAAACACGTAATCCCCAGTAAATAGATGAACAAATAAATGAACACTTCTCCATACCCCTAACTTTTGGTATGCCCTGTGTACTTGGTGGAGTCTATTGCAATATTTGTTTCTACTTTGGCTTTTAGTATTTATTTGTCCAGAGTTTCATCTTCCCTCACTATGCAGTAAGATCTTTGAAGGCAAGGATGGTATTATATTTGTCTCCGTTTCCCCAGAGCCTAGCACATAGTAAGCACTGCACAGAAGTCCGTTGAATGTGTAAGCAGTTCCAGCCCACGTCTATCTAGCCGATAGCTGAGGGTTAACGCAATCCATCTCTGGCAAGCTCATCCATCCCTGTAAAAGCCTACGAGGGCTCATTATGAAGGACAATGTTCTGTAATGAAGTCGTCTTGCATATCTTTGGTAATAATCATCATAGAGGGAGAAAATGAGCATCTCTCTGTAATATTTATATTTCCTAGCAGCAGAGACATTCTCTTCTGTAATTCTGCCCGTAAAAGCAGCAAGAGAGCCAAGGATATACAAGTTCTCCATGGTAACTGGGTCACAGCAGCACACAGCTTGGCCAGGGCTTCAGATAAATGGAATTGATGGAGGTGAGCTTCCAGCAGCAGGATGTGCGTGGGGCAGTGGAGCTTGCACTGAACAATCTCTCCCCACTGGGACCTGTGGCCGGCAGCAGGAGTGCCGCCTGCATCCTCACCACAGGGGGCAGTGGTGGCCTGGCACGCTGGCACTTGTACTGTCTCACTACCTCAAAGTGCTGAAGTGACATCTCAGTTTCATCAAATCAACCAGCTACTTGTCAAACATACCCCTCATGCTCAGAAGGTTAATGTGAGAAGGAAAAATTACCCCAAACCACCAGGGAATTCCTTCTATGTATATTTGGGCTCCCAGATCATTTCTCTCAACTGAATTAGAAAGCCAACTCCCTTCCCTGGGCTTGGAAGAGGAACTGTATTAAGCATCTGGTTAGGGAGAACAGCTGTTTAATGCGCCTTGATGAAAATCTCCCATTCAAATCAGTCAAGCCCTCTATCAAGGACAAGAGATGCCAAACAGCAGCATCTGAGTGAACAACCTTTGGTAAAGCCAGGGGCAGACTCCCAGCCAATGCACAGCTTTGTGAAAAATGTGTAGAAATGACTTTATGAAAATTCTTCCAAAGGAGTGAAATCTAGGGAAGGGCAGAGAAAGAGGTCTGGAGCGATGGCAGACACAGGAGCCACCCCATCAAGATCCTCTCTTCCAGGAAAGACCCACTTCTGTAAATGAGGCAGCCTCACCAATTCTACAAATACGAAGAAGCTCTAATCAAAGGAAATCCCACTGGGTCAGAGCCCCAAGTCTCTCTCCCTCAGGGTGTGATTGAGTTTTGAGAGCAGGTGCTTTTCCACCCTCACTGAAATTAGGACTCATCACCTAGAACCACAATAAGCAACAACTTTGTAAGGGGCCTAGAAAGCACAGTGGAGATACAAATACGCCCTGTACTTGGAGACGCTAACTGTGCTCTCTACAGCCCAAGGTCAGTTAACCAGCAGGAGACCTCAGCAGACTTGCCAGGTCTCAGACATGCAGCTGAGTCATCGCTGGAACAAGTGGCAGGAAGGAGAGGAGAGATGGACGACTACAAGTGAGGGGGAGGAGCCTGCATGCTCGTGGGAGTGGGGACTGGCCTACATTTACCAGCGGGCAGGCCAAGTGTGTGGCTGCAATCACATTCATAGAATCATAATCACAGAGTCAGAAAGAAACATTAGTGGTGGCAAAAGACCGATTGGGTCAGGTAGCCCGCCTTCCACCTCCACACCTCTGCTCTCTAAGGTCATTTCCTTGGCCCAGTTTTTATCCTGTTTATAAATTGCAGAGAGAAAGCACTAGCACAGAATCCATGCTGGAACCTGCGGTCAAGGAGAGATCAAATTAAGAGCAATAGGACCTCTTCACAAAGGAGAGGAAGAAGCCCAGAGGGATATGGAAAAGCAACAAGCTCAAACCCCAGGCAGTTCTCAGTGTCCCTGGGGCCTGTCCTTGATGTTCCTTGCTGGCCCCTGCCTCTGTATCTGCCCAGCCTAGCCCACCCTGTCCTTGATGGAGACCAGCTAGACTCTTCCCACTAATAAGCATAACCAGAACTGCCACAGTTTCCCCCAAACAGCTGGTAACCTCTCGCCTCTCTTTCTGAACTGATCATTGCTTTACGTTGTTCATACAATTGGTTTCCTCTATCAATTCCCTGTTGAGACTTATGTCCTCACTGGGGTGAAATGCAGCAGGTATTATTTGAACCAGGACATATGTCTGGTTTCCATGGCCTTTCTCCCAAAGTTCTGAATTGTAGTCACTGCTGGATAAAATGGACAGTCATACCTGGCACCTTAACTTTGTGGCCGCCCAAGAGGAGTGTGTTGACTCAGTACAAACACCCTCCCCCTTGGGTCTCAGAACTGCCTGTCAGACCTCACAGTGGCCAAGTCCTTACCATAGCCATGGTCGGAAACAAGACTCCTGCCTGCCAGGCCCTAGTTTATTTCACTGGCCTTGACCTCCAGGGCTTTCTTATTCCCTCCCTGTCACTTACCTCTGACGTCCCTGTCTGAGTCACAGTGAGTTTGCGTCTTCTTTACCCTTACTGAATTTTCCTGAGTAACTCACAGAGTGTACACAAACAAAGATGTTACTTGGGGAGCCTTGGAAATTTGTCTTGTACACATACATGTAGTTCTGAAGAACAGATTAGAGAAATTAACCTCTGATGGTGAGTTGAATTACACCCTCTCTCACCCAAATCATATGCTGAAACCCTAGTCCCCCTCCCCCAGTACCACAGAGCATGACTGCATTGGAGACAGGGTCTTTTAGGAGGTGACTAAGGTGGAATGAGACCACTGGGTCTCATCCCAAGTGACTGGCGTCCTTGTAAGGAGAGATTAGGAGGCAAGTGTACCGAGAAAAAGCTCACATGAAGAGGTTGCAAGAGGGCGACCCCCTAAAAGCCAGGGAACCAACCCAGCCTGACCTTGCTCTTGGACCTCCACTACTGTAACTGTAAGAAAATACATGTCTGCCATTCGATCCACTCAGTCTGGGGTATTTTGTTACAGCAGCCCACGCAGACTAATACACCTCCCTTCTAGCACAGAAAACTAGGTGCCATTTGGGGTTATGTCACACACTGTGTGGAGGCTGAATTCATAGGAAGCTGCTCCATCTCACACAGACACTTATGTGCATTCAAATACCGTATATACTCGAGTATAAGCTGAGTTTTTCCGGCACAAAATTCACTTAATAGTGAAACCCGGAAAAACCCCAACTCGGCACAAATTTTGTGCCGAAAAAACTTGGCTTATACTCGAGTATATACGGAATATAGTATACAGGCTGGGTGTGGTGGTTTATGCCTGTCATCCTAGCACTATGGGAGGCTGAGGCAGGTGGATTGCTTGAGGTCACGAGTTCAAAACCAGGCTGAGGAAAAGAGAGATCCCATCTCTATTAAAAATAAAAATATTAGCTGGACGTGGTGGCACATGCATGTAATCCCAGCTATTCAGGAATTTCAGGCAAGAGCATTGCTTGAACCCAGAAGTTTGAGGTTGCTGTAAGCTAGGCTGAAACCATTATACTCTACCTAGGGACACAGAGTGAGTATTTGTCTCAAAAATAAAAATCCCTAAATACATTACACATAGATGGAGGATGTGCAGACCTTCCAGCTATACACATTTATAATAGATAGACACACAGACAAATTGATCTGTGAAGCCCTGTGCAAATGCCCTAACATCTTTCAGCCTTAGTTTTCTCATCCGTGAAGAGGGCATGCTAATAGTATCTACCTCAAATGGTTGTTGTGACAATGTGAAGTTTCTTTAAAAGTGCCCAACCTGTCAGGTTTATATAAGTCATACATATACATACACACTCATGTTTCTCCCATGTGCATTATATTTATATGTACATTTCAATACATACATTTTAAATCACAGAACTGTACTCTACAGCTATAAAGGACCCAAGAAATAGGACAGCTTGTTAAATAATAGTTGATGACTATTATCTTTATCATCAAAACGATACTGGTTGAACCTGGAAGAGTCATTAACTTTGTGTTTACTCCTTGGTCTCTCAGGTTAATTGGTGTTGGACTTAATACCCACGGGTTGCTTTAAGAGTCTGAATAAGTACAGCATCTATTAAGTGAATAAACAAAATTCTATGCTGAGATCAAGAGCATGTGATTTGAGCTAAATGTAAGAGTCATGTAAGAGTCAGTGGTCATCTTAATTGAAAAACGCGTTTTTTTACAACGTAACATCCAAGGGCACTTGGAAACAACATACACAAATCAGTTCTTAATGTCACTGTTCAGAAGAGCTGTCCTAGTGATCTGAGGGTTAGAATCTAAGGATTAACAATTTTCATACCAAACGAGTACAATGAACACCATCCCTTGATTCATGACAAGTGAGTTGCTTAGCATTTTATGTATTTGCTTTATAAACAAGTGTTGGTGACGGTTCATGACTGAGACACTAGCTAACAGATCTCAACAAAGCTGCTGTGTGAAGTGTTCCAATTATTTGTGTGTCCTGAGGTATAATTTACATACAACCAAATGCACAGAACTTAAGGGTTTAACTTGACGAGCTTTGACAAGTGTAAATACTCAAGTAACTACCAGCCAATCAAGAAATAGCTCAGTTGCTTCCTCCCAGAGAGCTGCTCAGGACTCCTCAGTCCCCTACACCTCCCACCAACTTGCTTTGACCTCCTCCCAGGGCAAGCACTGATTTGATTTCTATGACTACGAATTAATGCTGATAGTTTTAGAATTTTTAGAATGTTAATGATATCATGCAATATGTACTGTTTTGTGTCTGCCCCCTTTTTTGGCTTATTCCAACTTGTTTGTGTTGAGCTTTACACATGTTGTTTTGTAAAAAAACTGGTATTTACTTTTTATTGCTAAGTAATATTCCTATGATGGATAAAGCACAATTGGGGTGTCCAATCTCCTAATGAGGATCATTTACACTGTTTTCATATATGGTTATTATAGTCAACATTCTTCTATGATCTTCTGTTTTGCCTGTGGCACATTTACTCATTTCTCTTGAAGAAAAACCCAGGAGTGGAATTGCTGTGTTATTGTACAGATGTGTTAACCTCTTAAGAAAGCAGCAGTTTTTCAAAGCGACCATCCTGCCAGGTACTCCCAGTAATGACTCTCAATGTCCAGGAGAGTTCCAGCTGCCCTGCATCCTCACAGACAGTTGGTACTGTCAGTCACATGTGTGCCAGGGATCTCAGTGGCTTCAATATACTAAATTTTGTTCTTCAGATCCTTATACTACAGTAAAAATCACTCCCAATGTGCCCTACAATTGTCTGGGTGGCCCTGGTGCTGTGGGGGGTTCTAGAAAGGGCTTCTTGGACCACCTTTGATGGTGTGATCATCGTCCTACAGGAAGGAGTGACACACTAAACTCCGGGTCACTCATTTGTGATCCATACAATTTTTTTTTTCAGGATAGTAAAAATGTGCCACAAGGTGTTGGGGGAGTTAAGAGGGTAGGGAAGAGCTGGGGGCCAGGCTCACACCTATAATCCTAGCACTTTGGGAGGCTGAGGTGGGTGGATTGCTTGAGATCAGGAGTTAGAGATGAGTCTAAACAAAAGCGAGACTCTGTGTCTACTAAAAATAGAGAAAAAAACAAAACAAAACCCCAAAACCAAAAAACTAGCCAGTCATTGTGGCAGGCACCTGTAGTCCTGGCTACTCGTGAACCCAAGAGTTTGTATTTGCTGTGAGCTACGATGTCACCATCCTCTCTCCAGGGCAATAGAGTAAAACTCTGTCTCTAAACAAACAAAAAAGGGGGATGGTGGATAGAGAAGGAACCTGAAGAATGAAATTCCTTCACTGTAAAACCATGTGTTGTGAATTTCAGGACAGATTTTTAAATCCACACACATTTCTATAGCCTTTTAGAAAGTGATTCCACGCCCAAATAGGTTTGAAATTATTTTTCTCTCTCGGTGCTTGCAAGGCATATTCGCCCACTCAATTATTGCAGCAAAATCCTACAGTAATGAACATATTTACTTTTATTTGAGCTATTGTCTTCTAAATTTATTTTTGTGGGGATTTTTTTTTCTTTTTTTTTTTTTTAATTTTGGGAAATGTTGGCATAAAACAAGGTTGGCAAGGTAAAGGTCAGTATTCTTGGTATCCATTTAGCAAAATATAACCAAGGGGAGCCTGTGCAGCAAATAAAGAGATTAAAATTAGGGTGGTAACTTGCTCTTGTCTTATTTACAACAAGCCCACTGGACAGAGGCCAAGTCTAATTCAATGCTTATTGCATATTACTGGTACTTGGTAAACATTAATTATTAGTGGTAGTTGAATAATTGATAATGGTAATAATGATCATGATAATGCTGTGTTTTCAACTTTGCCATAAACCAAAATATCTGAGAGAATTCTTGAGACAGTCTGGAAAACCCAAACACAGCTGGGCTCTCTCGTCTCCAATGGGGAATTTTCACCCTGAAACTAATAACAGTGGCTACATAGGGAAAAGCGGGTTGACTCGGGTCACCGAGAGCCTGTTGCTCAGTCCATAATAACGGATCTTGCTACAGCTCCAGCTGTCAGACGTTTCTACAGCATGCTGGCGACGGGCAATGCCTTTGCTTTCTCTTTAGGAGTTCCTGAGATCGGATTGCCTCGTTGCCTTGCAGGTCCTCCAGAATTGAGTTCTCTGTGACCTAGGACACCCTCTGCTACCATCTCCAGCAGAAGGAGCCTCCCCCTTCCCTTCCTTTCTCTGTTCCCATAGTCATATAGCAAGTGCTACAGAGACCAGGGTCTTTATCAGGCCCTGAGCTAGGATGGTACTAGACAACCATGAACAGAAAGTAGATGTGGGTCCTGTCCTCACTAGAGCTCACTGCAGCATGAGCCTCCTGATTTCAGCCTGTCTCATGGTTCTTCCTTTACTGGAGCCCCTTCCCTTCCTCTTTGGTCACTAAGTTCCATTTTCCCTTTAAGACTCAGTTTGGGGTTTACTTCCCCCAGGAAACATTTCTTGCTCACATGTGTGGGCTGGATAAAGTCCCTGAACCGTTCTGAGTTGACGTCTCCCACTGAGTCAGCAATGTCCTCTCCTTGCAGCTGAGGGCACCAGAGGTCAGGGCCACGAAGGGGTGATGCCAGGCGCATCCCTCACCACTGGCCACAGCCTGTACCTTAATGGGTAGTTAATACTATGTCACTGTTTCCTGATTTTAGTTCTGCCTTCTCAATGAGATACTTTTATGCTTTTGACACGTCCATCCACGTAAATATGTTTTCTTTACTCCGTTCTCTCCTCCTTGTTTACAAGAGCAAACCTGAGCTTTTCTGCTTGCTGGGCCGCGGTCTTGACAACCAGCTCACACCTACGTTTTCTAGCCTCACGTCCTGCTGTTTGACTCTTTGGCCACCCTGAGCCTTCCCAGTTGCATGCTTTCCATTTGCTTACCCTGATCTCTCTGCCAGGAAAGCCTAAGGCCTCTTCATCTGCAAAATATCTACCTTCCCAGAGAGCCCTTGTTAAAATATTGTCTTGTGTGAAACATTCTTTGATTGCCTCCTACCCCATAGGCAAAGTTAATCAAAGAATCGAGGTACCACAGTACAGTCACCTATCGCTTAACTATGGGGATACGTTGTGAGAAATGCGTCCTTAGGGGATTTCATAGCTGTGCAGAAATCACAGGGTGCGCATGCCCAACCTGGATGGCTCAGCCTACTGTGCGCCCAGGCAGGGCAAGCACAGCCTGGTGTTCTGGGGCCACAAACCTGTACAGCTCATGACTGCTAAACACTGCAGGCAATTGTGACACCATGGTAAGGGTCTACCTAAACATAGAAAATGTGCAGTAAAAATACAGTATCAAGGGTCAAAAATGGCACAGCTACACAGGACACTTGCCAGGGTGGAGCTGATAGAACTGGAAGTGGCTCTGGGTGTGTTGGTGAGTGAATGTGATGGCCTGAGACGTCCCTGTGCACTGCTGCAGACTTTGTATGCACTGTACACTTGGGCTACGCCAAAGTGATAAAAATTACTTCTTTCTTCAATAATAAACTAATCTTGGCTTTAATAACTTTTTAACTTTATAAACTTTTTTGAGTATTCTGTTTTATTTTTCTAATTAATATGAGGGTATAATATTTAGGTTACATTGTTCTCACTTCCAGGGTAAAGTTCTATTTGTAGAAGAGCCCCTCACCCAGGAGGTGGGTTTTACACCCTCACAATGTGCACATTAGATGAGGTCCCGCCTCAGGCCCACCCTCCTTCTGCCGAACGTCCTCTCCAAACTGGGCTCTATGAGTGTTTTATTGTTCTTATGTAATTGTTTATATGTTGATTTTGTATTAGTATGGAGTACATTCGATATTTATTTTTTCTTTCTTGTGATACTTTACTAAGAATGTATTTCAACTCCATCCAGGGAAAAGCTGTTAATTGTCCATCTTTTTTAATGGCTGAGTAATATTCCATGGTATACATACACCACAGTTTGTTGATCCATTCATGGGTTGATGGGCACTTAGGTTGTTTCCATGACTTGGCAATTATGAATTGAGCTGCAATAAACATTCTAGTGCAAATGTCTTTGTGCTAAAATGATTTTTGTTCTTCTGGGTAGATAACAGGATTGCAGGGTCAAATGGAAGGTCTACTTACTTTATAAACTTTTTGATATTTAACCTTTTGACTTTTTTATAACACTCGGCTTCAAATACAAACACACTGTACAGGTGTACAACAATATTTTTTCTTTATATCTTTATCTAATTTTTCCATTTATTTTTTTCCTTTACTAATTATTATTTTTTACTTTTTAAACTTTTATGTTAAAATTAAGATACCACCACACCCATTACCCCAGGCCTGCCCATTGTCAGGATTATTATCTCTGTCTTTCACCTCCAAATCTGTCCCTCTGGGGCAACATAAGCATGAGTTGTCACCTCCCTGATACCAACGCCTTCATCTAGAACACATGCTTTATAATCACCCTTTTTATATACAAGTACAAGAAGTACACTTGAAAATGAAGATGAAATGTATAGTAAGTACATAAATCAGCAGCATAATTTTTTATTATCAAGTGTATGTGCTGCATATAATTAATTGGATATGCCATTGTTTTATATGCCTGGCAGTGCAGCAGGCTTGCTCACACCATCACTGTGGACATGTGAGGCCTGCCCTGCATGACATTGCTGCCATGGCTATGACATCACTGGGCAATAGGGCATTTTCGGCTCCATTGTAAGCTGATGGACCCATCACTGTGTAACAGTCTGCCCTCGACATCCTTGGGTAGCACTCCATTGGACTGCCTTCTTGTGAATTTCTCTTGCCAAGTTCAAGAGCACCTTGAAAATAAGAACTGCATCCTACTTATCACCATCTCTTGATGAGATAACTGATGCTTCATACTTGAAGGGACTACCTCATTGGAGCTGCCCCTTGGGCTTCTCTCGCGGGATCCACCTCTCCCGTGGGTTGAAGTGCTCCAGGGCTCAGGACTCAGCCGTCCCCTCTACTGCACTTACCTCACAGCGATATTACCCGTGTCATGGCTCTGACCTTGCTTTGTACACAAATGCCTTCCACATTTCCATCTTAGCCCTGACCTTCCCCTGATACACAGAATGAAATATTCTCTAATGTCCAATGATATCTCAGCTCTGTCCACTATGATCCAAATTCTTATTTTCTTAAATTAAATGCTCCTCTCATGGCTTCTTCCTTGTCAGTAAAAGTCACCAAACCACACTTCTGATCACTCAGGTCAGAGCCCCAGACTGACTCCTGACTTGTCTCATTCCCCACAGCTGGTCCGTTAGCAAAGCCTGGCTTGACTTTTAGTCTTACCTTCTACTCTTTCTCAACCCACGCATGAGACCCACTGTGGCTCGGCCCCACCACTCTCCCCTGGATGACCACAGCACCCCCTCACTGGCTTCCTGCCTTTCACCTGCTTTCCAGGCTGACATTGAGTCTTTTAAGGAGTAAGTCAGACTATGATGCCTCCTGTTTGAAAACCACTGAAAGCTTCACATCACACTTGATGTGACGTCCACGCTCCTTCCACTGTGTGCCCCACATAGGCTCATCCCTTTGCTCCCCCATGCTCTGGCCTCATTCATCATCTTCCAGGCATCACAGAGTCCCCACTCTTTCCTGAGCATGCTCCTTGCACCAGCCCCTCTGCTTCAGCTCACAGCCTCATCTCATTCAGCTCTCTGCTGAAACAGCTCTTCCCCAGAGGGACTCTCTGACTGTGGCCCATAAACTAGAACTCCACCCATTCCCTCTCTAGCCCCTTTCCCTGTTTAATTTTTATTCATAGCATTGGTCCCTCCTGGAACTGCACTATGTATTTAATTCATTTAACCATTCATTCACTCAGCAGCCCAGTGCAAAGATCCCTGCTTTGAGCAAAGCGCTGTTCTAGAGATCAGGTCTACACCCATGTCCAAAACACAAGAAGGTCCCGGTCACGCGGTTTGTGTTCTGGTAGAGGTGGCAGATCACAAGGCCACATAGTCAATGATAACAGACATGTGAGAGCAGTGGTGCTGGGAGCAGAATGATGTAGGGGAAAGGAGGGAAGGAACATGGGGTTTGGGGAATGCTTTGGAAACAATAATATCCAGTGAACAAGGAAGGTCTCACAGGGAAAGTGGCATGTGAGCAGAGACGCTAGAGCAAGTGACAGAGCAGCTGGTGTGCTCAGGACTTCAGGCTTGAGCCTTGAGCAGGAACACCAGGGGAGGATGTCCCGAGAGGAGACATCGCCTGCAAGGTGACTGCAGCCAGGACTGTGGGACCTCAACACTGGTGGCAAAGAAGTGGCCTTTACTGCATGTGAGAAGGGGGATGGTGGAGGGCTTGGAGCAGGATTGGACTTCTATTTTCAAAGATTCATTTTCCTATGGAGGGGCCCAACGGGAATCAAAGATAACAGTGAAAGCCCCTTCAGACTTCAGAGAGAGCAGGATAGTGTTGCTTCATAGTGTTCGGAAGGGGGGGGGGGGCAAGTGAGCTTTCAGATCCTGAATACAGTCTGAAGGTAGGAGCAGCAAGGTTTGTGGGTGTATGGGGTGCAGGGCATGAGAGAGAGAGGCATCAAGGATGACTGAGTTATTTTTTGTTTTAACCACCAGAAGAACAGACTTATCTTTTTCTTAGATGGGAAAGAAGGAGGGAGGAAGAGCTTGAGGAGAGGCCAGGAAATCAATAATTTGGGGTTTATCAAGTTTGAGATATGTCCATCCCAGATCAAGTTTGAGATGCCTGATTTGGCTCCTCAGTGGAAATGTCAAGCAGGCAGTTAAACACATGACTCAGGAATCCAAACAGGATTAATTTATTCTTTGGCCCATTATGAGGACAAGGCCTGTGTTTTGTGCCATCCTCTCTCTAAATTCCAGAACAGGGCCTGGCACGGAGTCATCGCTGAGCAAATATTTTGAACAAATGAATTAATGAATGCCTGAATCAGTGAGTACTGGTCATAGGTTCATTATAAATTCTTGTGGAATGTATGTCTGACACTTCCCAAGAGGCTTGCTGGGTGCTTGGCCACAGTAGCATTTCAATGTATATTGGATGAAGTTTGACAGATCAAACATAATTCAACATAGAACTGGATTATCTGTTTTGGGGCCCAGATGAAAGCACAACAAGCTCCAAACTGTAAGGTTTCAACCTTTTTCTTTGAAGGGGCAGGTGTGGTGGCTTACCCCTGTAATCCTAGCACTTTGGGAGGCTCAGGCAGGTGAACTACTTGACCACAGGAGTTCAAGATCAGCCTGAGCAAGAGCAAGATCCCATCTCTACTAAAAATAGAAAATCTAGATGGATGTTGTGGGTGCCTGTAGTGCCAGATGCTCAGGAGGCGGAGAAAAGAAGATCGGCCAAGCTCAAGAGTTTGAGGTTGCTGTGAGTCATGATGCCCCAGGGAACAGAGCAAGACTCTATGTTAAAAATAAATAAAATAAAATAATAAATTTTTTCTTTGAGGCTAGAGTGAGTGTGGGGGTGGAATACCTGTGTGAAACTGGGAAGATTAGAAGTTGGACCTGCTGGAGCTGCCCTCTGGCTGCAGAGCCAGGAGTGTGGTGATGAGAGTGTCTGGCCAGAGCTCGGGTGGGATGAGTGCAAACATAGGGCTGGGGACAAGGGGTAGGAAAGAAGCAGGTCCACTCCTCCCATGAGACACAGGCTGAGCCGCTCTTCCCTTTCTGTCCCTATGACAAGGCAATGTGCAAATGTTTCCCCAAAGGGAATACAATTTCTGCACTGAGTCCCCGGGGTGCAGTATAAATATTTTAGAAGCACGTCAATTTCTTGCCCTCTTGCTATTCCCCTCTCTCTAGTTTTTAATCCAAACTGCCTTCACCTCCTGCTCCCCCGTCTATGTCCCTTTATAGCTTTATATGCGTCGCTTTTCCTTCTTTCTCCTCTTCTTCCTTTCTCCCCACTCATTTGTTCAAAAAGGTTGCAAAAAAAAAAGGGGGGGGGGTGGAGAGAAGATGCACATAGCATCCCTCTGTGAGAAAGCTGGAAAAAAAAAAAGAATTGCCAATTTTGAAGAGCCTTTCCCTTTTTTATTGCAATGTTTTGTGCCTGCTCGTATCAAATCCTTAAAAGAAACACTAGCATTAATAATACATACTTTTTGTTTTGTTCAATTCAATTTTACCCCGATCCAAAGGGCTTGGAATGCAAGGCATAGGGCTCATTTATTCTATGCTTCATGAATAATAGGATGGTTGCTCCTATCCTGTTCCTTTACACACTCTTTTCTCATCTGTTTTGTTTTCTGGGTGCAAAATCATTTCAGCTTACAATTGGGAGCATTGGCAACATCCGTTGGAGCTTCCTGAGAGCCATGTACCAGCTGCTGCCAGCTGTGCTCCCTGCAGGGCGCCTGTTGCTGCCTGGCAGGGCCTTTGGCTGCTGTCAGACCTCCTGACTTGCCAATCCACTTTAGGAGCTCTTGCTGTGGTCACCTTGGACCCCAGAAAGCAATGCTTCCTGTCATCAGCTTCCCTTCAAATCCAAGAAGCTGTTCTCAATAACGTTTCTGTAGATGTTGGGTTAGTCTCCTATACAGCTGTGAATCACACACAGCCCCCATGTGCTGCTACTTATAATAAAACTGCATAACAATTACCTCTTTAAAAATAGACATTTTTTTCCCCCTCCTGTTTGCAATAGTGTTTGTCGGGTTGGGCATTTTGCAAAAGTATGAAATAAAGTTTGTTGTTTGGCGCAGAGTGAGTTCAAGTAAAAACTGATCTTAGTGTATTGCTTTTTCTTCTCTTTTTGACAGCAGAAGAAAAACAGGGATCTTTCCCCCTCCCTATCCCATGTTCTTTTCCTTCCTGTCTCTTTCCAGATTGATGTTTACGAAACCCTAAAAAGATGGTTCCGCATAAGGAAGGGAGACAAAAAGCTCAACAACTTCAGTGTCTTCCATCAGCCGAAAAGAAGAAAAAACAACTCTAGCATTTTTATCTTGAACTAGTTCCATGATTTTTCTGACATGCAATTTAAATTCACCATTGAGGACATGGCCATTCTATAAGAGGATAGCAACCAAATACCAAATAATCTCATTTTTTTTTTTTTTTTAAACAAACAACAGGAATCATCTATTACAGAAACTTCCTTCCTCCATCTCTAGATAAACACCACACCAAGGTTGCCCCATGGGAATGAAACATGACACCCTGTAACTTCTCAAGACCTTTAGTTATTTTCCTTTGGAAGAAGGCTTTTAATTGGTTGAGCTTTAATTTTAACAACCAGTATGCTGAGCATGAAACTCCATGGGGAACAAATTTCTTCTAAAAGAGATTTTCTCTTTCAACAATTCTGGGCTTTTTTTTTTTTTTTTTTCCCCTGGAGTGTTTTTCTTAAACTCCTACATCATTGTTGCCTCCTTTGAATCCTTCCCCTTTATAGCTTATCTGGATTTCATTTTGCACTAAGGTTATTCCCCTCCATTTCATTTCTTCCATTCTACCCTATTCTTTTGCATTTAACTCAACAAACATTTATTGAGCATCCATCCATTACAAGACTCTGTCTATGACTTTTGGGAGCTCTCAATTAAGTAGGAGTGACAAGGGCATTAACATTGTTAGTGATACTATAATAAGACAAGTGCAATATCAAATAGAATATTAATGTCTTAAAAGAGATGTGCAAATCATTCTCTGGGGACTAAGGGAAGGAAGTTGAAACAATAGGTATGCTGTACAAGGGTGTTGGCTTAGAAATCAAACTCCTAAGCAGGAAGATTTAATGGAGGAGCACACCAATTTATAACACATGCTCATTAGCTCTCTCTAGAATATTTTACCCTCACACACTCAGATGTTGCAAGGAGGCCTTCGCGTACATTGTGAAGTTATTTGGTGCTCATATGGAATGGATCTTGTAGAGAGTTGTTTAAAATACTTTGAATGATTGGTTAAGCCACATTACACAGCCCAAATTTCTATCCATTGATCTACTTCATGGAACTTTATGGATCATGGATTTTGTGCTATGACAGGTATCATAAGTACAGTCATAAAGAATAAGAAAAACACTTTTTCCTAAAACAGGAGTCGTGTTGGTCATAGTCTTCTTAATTCTTAACATGGCCTGAATGTTCCCTCAAGCCCTGGCCCAGAGGCCGTGTGTATCCCACTTCTCTGCGTGGAAGAGTGAGACCAGAACCACCTCGACCTCCAGGTTGTGAGAATAAAATGAATGGAAAAATGTGAAAGTGATGTCTGGAGGAAAAGTGATTTCTGAAGGGTGAGATAGATTAAATAAGTTCAGCATTTCGGATCATGCTGGTCAAATGCATTATCTATGCGATGTGTTTTACTTAGAGTCATATTTCTGACAAGTATCCGAAGGATAGGGAATATATATTTTATGTTTTCCTGAAAAATTCTTTCTAACATGTCATGGTTCTTGTTATTTGGAAAATAATCTGGCTTCTCCTGAAAACATTGTTCTTTTCTTCTTGAACTTTGAAGACAGCAAGTTGAGATAAAAGAGACAGTTGGCCTCTTGCAACTCTAGAAGGGATCAGTCACAGATGCTCTCTTATTTCCTTGGGCCGAGGAGCTCCAAATGTGATTCTAACAGAGCTGCAAATCAGTTAATGATTTCAGGGTCATGTAAACACAATCAGGCAAAGAGTTGTGGGCTTTGCTATACTCAAAATTTGCTAATGTCTAAATCCAAATAGAACCAACATTAAAAAATTCTACAGTTCTGAGACTAAGAGTTTCAGCTAGCATGCTTACCATGATACCCTCAGGGTAGATTTAAGGAGGAAGGAAAATTTACATCTTGAAGAACTTTGGTTGTTCCAATCATAGGAAAAAGAACGAAAGTCAGCAGAGGTGTTATGTGCTACTCAAATGCACTTGAATTTGAATGTGGTTGCAGTGTCCATGGAGATACTGTTTTATCCCTTTGAGGCCTTAGGTGAAAGCCATGCTTTCAGAATTGTGTGAGTACCCTGCCCTTGTGGGCAGCAATGTACTCTGGAATTCATCCAAGAACTTGATCAGGAATGGGCAGGCGGAGAGAGCAAGAATCAAAACTAGATGAAGCCACCAGGGAAGAACAGTGGAGATGGGACAGTCCCAGGTGAGGAAGATGAGGAGAAAGGCCCTCTGCAGGTATAAAAAAGAATAGGAACCAAAGCAGGGCCCACAAAGGGAGCAGAGGGCAATTTCAGTTCACATGACATGGTGGACCCAGAGGACCAGGGCTAGGCAGAACCGCTCATGGCTTTATCCTGACTCACTCAAAGAAGCTAGGATTGAGGGCTTGTCAGGAGCCAAAGGGAGCTTTCGTCAACAGTGTGCAAAGGAATCCTCCTTAGGCCTGGCACAGTATGACGGCCTCCGAGAACAAAAGTCCATCACTCTCCTGCAGAGGGGTGAACCAACTTAAGGGGAAACCATTCCCTTCACACAAATGGGGTGCTCACTCTGATGGGATATCGTAAAGGAGATAGGCTTCTAATTTCATGCTCAAAAGTTCAAACTCTGGAACTTGAGAGTATGGAATTGAATCCTGTTCTGACACTTACTGTCTGGCTACTCTTGGGCAAGTGATTTACCTCTTTGCACCTAGTTTCCTTAATTGAAAATCAAGGATACTAATAGTTATATCATAGGATTATCCTGAGGATGAAATAGCCCATTGTTCACAAGGACACGCTGGCAAGTGAGAAAGAGCTGGACTCACATCAGTTAGTACTTTAATGGCAGGTAGTTAACATCAAGGTATGTGCTAACCACAAGAGACAGTGTTCCAATACCAAGCCAGCATCCAACTACAGTGTACTAGTTCCTGAGAAGCAGAATGAGAAGACTAAGGAAGGGCCTTAAGTATATAGGACCAAAGGAAGCCAAAGATAGACCCATTTATCTTATCTTGGGCTCAGACTCATATTTCAAATAGTAGTGAAGATGAAGGTAATAAGTTGTGAAATGCAGATTTAGAGTTGCTTAACCACCTCATACGTCAAGTCAGGATTGAGTCAGGATACTGACACTAAAGTGAAGTCGAAAAGTGAGAAAACTCAGTGGCTTCTTGTGATCTTTTGGGAAATTTAGTCTTACCATTAGACAATAGCTTAATGGTAGTATCCTGTCTTGCCTTATCAACATCCCTCCTTCAAATGCAACTGCTCACCTCCTCTAAGAATTAGTATTTGTCCATGTTGCCTCAGTTATGATTAATATATAATCTTCATGTGGTTTGGTAGGTCTGGGGTGAGACCTGAAATGTATAATTTCACAGGAATTCGAAGCATTTCTATGATCAGGCTAAGTTAGGCAAATTTGGGAAATTTTACACTAGGAGTATATGGTCTAGGGAAGTGCTTCCCAAGCCAACTTCCAACAGGAGCCAAAGCGTTCTGTAGAAGATGGCCAAGTGGTCCTTTTGTCTCATCATTTTCCACACTGGAAATTCACATGGTTCATTTCTTCTAACTGGATTCCTGGTGCCATAGTGCTGTTCTTCAGTGGCCCATCATTTTCTAATTAGCCTTTTTTTTTTTTTTTTTTTTTGAGACAGAGTCTCAAGCTATCGCCCTGGGTAGAGTGCCGTGGCATCACAGCTCACAACCACCTCAAACTCCTGGGCTTAAGAGATTCTCTTGCTGCAGCCTCCCAAGTAGCTGGGATCATAGGCACCAGCTATTTCTTTTTTTGGTTATAGTTGTCATTGTTTGGCAGGCCCAAGCTGGATTTGAACCCACCAGCTCCGGTGTACGTGGCTGGTGCCCTAGCCACTGAGCTATAGGTGCCAAGCCTTCTAATTAGCCTTGATCACTGAATTCTTTTGCCTTTCTAGTCCATATTTAACTCCAAATTCTAGACACAAACAGATGGGTGGTTCTTGTATGCCAAGAGGCATGAGGTAATGTTGTCATAGGTCACTGTGGTGGAAGGGATCCTAGTGTCATAGGGATTGCACAAACTCCTAATTCCCACCTGTGTCATCATCAATGTCTGATATTCTGTATAAATCTTACAATTTTAGAAATAAAGAAATGTTTCCTAAACAGTGGTGAACAAAGGAAGATGCAGGGTAGGAGATTTAACTAATTCCTAGTTAATGATAGATTAATTCCTAGTTAGCATGGTTTTCGAGATGGGATGGGGGTTGAAGAAAGATAAGATACTAATCTGGTTATATCTTGAAGATATACAAATAATTATAGGTGAATCTATTTCTAAGTCATATTTCTGTGTGAACTACAAGGTGTGAAAACAATGATAGTGTAAGAGAGAGGGTGTGGCACACATTTGCACTATTAAGTGACACCATGGAAGATTTTGCAGGAGAGTGGATATTCAAATCTACCTTTTTGTTTCAAAGCTTCCATTGTAACGCATTAGAGACACAGTTTATGGAACTGTACAAGAATTTCCTAGAGGATCTACGACCTTTTCCTACTATGCTTTGCTCTGCTGACATACACACCTCGTCTCCCCACTTCAGCCACCTGCTCTGTAATGACAGTGCCTTGTTCAGGGATAGCTCTATAGGCTCTTCTCCACCCCTCTGCTTGCCTTTGGTCCCTCCTTCCTCTTCCATTCTTACCCATTCTCTTTATTCTGGTACTTTTCTGTTTTCTAGGCCCTCCCTTCCTCACCCTTTAACCCTTTTTCGAAACATCAATAGCCTCATTCAAACACCACCAACGTGCCTTTTCCTCTACACAGTTGTCCCATCGCAATCCCTCTCATGGAAGTGTGCTGTGGTTGCTGCCCTCACTTACCCAAACCCTCTTCCCGCCCCACCTCCTCCTCCTAAGCTCCTGTTCTCCCTTGCACCCTTCCTGGTTGCTTTCCTCAGAGCACACAGGCTGACAGAATGGGGACACTGAATACAGTTACAATAATGTCAGCAGCTCAGGGGAGAAAAATGAAAACGGGAAAAAGGAAAAAAAAAATAGACGTTTTTAATTAGATATCCGTGCCACTGACTCACACTTAATATGCAAATTTTTAGCCCTTCCATTGTTAAGTAAAACGAGAGTTTTATTTAAATGTGGAAATGGCTGAGAGATGAGGAAGGGTAATTTAGCAGCGCTGAAATATAAACCCATGTTTCACAGTGCCTGTGATAACACATGGAAGCAAAAGAATTCTGCTCCATGTGGGGTGTGGTAAGAATTGGTCCAGGACTCTTGCAGGGTGATGAGAATGATGACATTATGTGTGCACAGTGGAGTCCGGTTCAAAAGTGCTATCCCTTATAGTTGATCTTTGTAGCAATATTCTCAGGAGTGCAGGAAAGATTGATGAGTTCCACAGTGTAGAGGGGAAACCAGAGGCTCACAAATGGTGGCTGACTTAGCCAAGGTCACCCAGATAAGCAGCAGAGTACCTGGGACTTTTTCCTTTATCCTACACTGGCAGAGTTAGATTACAGGCACTAAGGAAAATGATTTGCTTACAGAGACAATACAATGAGCCTGAGTTAAAAATATAATTTTTGTGCCTCCCTTTGTTGATGACATTGTATTATAATTTTGGGACTAAGCCTGGTGGCAGGAAAATTGCTGCCCCACACCAAAGGTTCTCCTTGGTGCCATTACCTGGTACTTGGACCCAACCAAGATAGTACTTGAAAAACTGAAATTTACAGCACTCACTGCAGTCGTAATTACCACACTATCTATTATTGGAATGTATTGATCATCTGTGAATTGTCAGGCAACATGCATTTTCCTACTCCACTCTTGCTTTACCCATGGGAATACTATTCTATTACCAAATCAATTCCAAGAATGCCAAGATGTATCAATATTATAACTGTGAATAACTCTAGTTATTTCAAAAATAAGGAGTTTAATAAAAATCAAACATCTAATCTCTCAGCAAATGAAATGTCTCTGAAAATAGAAGCTAGTACTCTACTTAATAGAAAATTCACTAGAGATAATTCCATGAAAACAGAAGACAACATATGCTAGTTATTATTCTTCACAGTCAAGACTGTCCAGAATTTCTAGCCAATGCAATGAGATAGGAAAAGAAATAAAAGGAATACATAAAGATGATGAAATCATCTTTATTTAAAATTGACATGATTTTCTATCACGGTAACCCAAAGACGGTGCCTATTTTATCTTGTTTGAAAAATAAGGAGGAAATACAGATCTGTTATAAATCTTTTAAAATATCTTAGCATACTAAAGATATAAAGGAATCTTTTATGTACTTTGTTATGAGCAAGGAGAGACATCTGCTTCAAAATCACATTTGAGTAGAAGACCTAAATGCATCTCACAGCTTCTTACTAAAATAATTTATGAAAATGTAAGAAGGAAAATGGTACTTATAGTTTTAGGAAAACTAAGACAGAGAATAATCATTTCCTAAAATTAACCAGAAATAATAGAGCTTTCAAATCATAGCATAACTCCTACTTACAAAATGGTCTATGAAGCTAGTGTATGATGCCCCATGATCATATCAATGTACAGAGCTATAATTTAATAAAAATAAATAAATAAATAAATAAAAACAAAGATGGCAGAGAAGGTGGTGATTATACCCCTCCATAACTATTGTTCCCCTTAGAAAATAAAGCTTCAACCAAAAAAAGAGAAGGGTGCAGCCATTGGTAACACAAGAGGGAACTCAAGTGGATGTTTCAGTTATCTATTGCTGAGTAACATGTCAGCTCAAAATTTAGTGGCTTAAAATGGTAAATATTCATGGAGTGGTGCCTGTGGCTCAGCGGGTAGGGCGCTGGCCCCATATACCGAGGGTGGCAGGTTCAAACCCGGCCCCAGATGAACTGCAACAAAAAAATGGCTAGGTGTTATGGCAGGCGCCTGTAGTCCCAGCTACTGGGGTGGCTGGGGAAGAGAATCGCCAGGAGTTGGAGGTTGCTGTGAGCAGTGTGATGTCATGGCACTCTACTGAGGGTTATAAAGTGCGACTCTGTCTCTACCAAAAAAAAAAAAGTAAGTATTCATTATCTCACACTATTATCTGTACATCAGGAATTTCGGAATTATTTAGGTAGTGGCTCAGGGTTTTCCATGAGGGCGTAGTCATGATATTATTCGGGGCTGCAGTGATTTGAACATTGATAGGCCTGGAAGACCCGCTTCCAAGAGGAGGCTCACCCTCATGCCTGGCAGTTAGTATGGCTTATCAGCAGGAGTTTCTCACCACCAGAATCTCCATGTCCTCATGTTAAGTCAGCTGGATCCTTTTAGAGTAAGTAGTCTAAGAGAAAGGGCAAGAAACAGGGTGAGGATGGCCTTTATGACTTAGCCTTCCTCCTACTCACACAGACTGACACCAAGGCAATGTGGTAGAAAAGCCCACATGGGCATGAATCCTAGGAAGCGGGGATCACTGGGCCCCTTGGAGATGAGCTACCATTATTGATTATCTAAAGCAACACAGTGGACTTGAAATACCGGTGCCTCTTCAAACCAGATCAGCAATAACCACCTATAGGGATAAATCCCAGAAAAGAGAAAAATGTCATCTTGTAAAGCAGAAGCTACCAGGTAGAAGCCAGCAAGAGATGGGAAAAAGAACCAGGGACTCCACAGCTCAACATATGTCTCACAGTAGAACTAAAAGGAGAAGGAACCTTATGCCAAGAGCGGAGAGCAGGGTCCACGGCAGCATCCTTTCACCACACAGAATGCATCAGTCCTGAGAACACATATTAAGGGAAAATGCTGTAAGGCAAAGGAAAAAGAAGACCATTCACAAAAATTCCAGGAAGAACTTATTTAGAAAATGACTTCCATTGCAGAACAGCAACATGAACCTACTTAAAGTGACTGAACTGCTTAAGCTTGGCTCAACTATGCCACGTAGACGTTATCACCATAACGTATTTGGCTACCAGAACACCAATAAAGATTTTAGAAAACGACCTGAGGTTCTTCAAAGAAGCAGAAAAATATGGCCTCTAGGAAAAGACTTTAAAAAGGGAAAAGCTGAAGAAAAGTGATACAGATTCCACGAAGAAAAGTTAAAAGGATGAACAAAAAAAGTCCAATTAGATAGGAAAAGCAAGCAAGGGTCTTAAAACAACATTAATTTGAAAGCTTTATCAGGAGTAAAACATATCAGATGAGAGGCTTCAAAAAATTAAACCAGTGGTATGATTGACAAACCTGAAAAGCTCTTGCAGAATACACAAGAAAAGACAGAAGATATAATGGGGGGTGGAGGGGAGGAAGGCGGTGAGGGAAAGAGTAAAGTGGCCAACATGTCCATAGCTAAGTATCTTCAGCACCTGCTACACAGAAACAGCCATCAATTCTTTAATAGGCACTCACTTTCTGGTGCTAAAAAAAGCCTTGAGTGTGAATAATAGGCATACCACACAT
The DNA here is from genome assembly GCA_963574355.1 of Loris lydekkerianus. Classification (NCBI taxonomy): domain Eukaryota; kingdom Metazoa; phylum Chordata; class Mammalia; order Primates; family Lorisidae; genus Loris; species Loris lydekkerianus. The sequence goes on from CAUYPK010026999.1 coordinate 25,539, forward strand.
TATGAGAAATCAATTATAAAAGATATACCCATGTCTCCAGGAAAGAGTTTGGCATCCCACAGATAAAGAAAGGCATCTCTTTATATCTTTAGGCAGTAAATGTAAAACTATGAAAGTAAGAAAATAAAGTCTCAGATTGGTCTACTTCATAACTAAATGCCAAGCATCATTAAGTGGTAACCAGAGGCACTTTGAGGGTAAAGATTATGACCTCAGGATTTTACACTTGGGAAATATGCTGATCACATTTGAGAGAAACAGATCTTTTTGGATAAACACTTCTTAAGGGACAGTGCCCGTTTAGTTTATTACTATATCCCCAGCCCCAAGCCCAGCTGTTGTGGCAAAGGACATTTTCAATAAAGGTTTATCACAGGAGCAAAGACATGTCTATGAATTAGAAAATACCACACTCACACATCTTTCTAGTGAAGCATCTTGAAATGTATTCCGACCAATTTAAGATGAAACAGAGGGAAAAGTTAACTATTTTACTCATAAGGGCCTGAAGGGACACTGATTTCAAGAGAAAAGGCTGAGGCTTTATTAGACATCTGATAAATAAACTAAATGAAAACACCAATGTCTCAACATGCAGTCTCGAATTGCAAGTTCAAAATGTGATTTTCATAAAGTGCAAGAAGCACGTGTGCTAAGGTAAGAGTGTAGGCAGAGGTCATCACGATTCTTGTGTCGTGGAGGGGACACAGAAAAACATTCACTGGCCTTGAACAACTACACTCATGTAAGTGTTTCTGGAAACATAAATCTAAGTATCAGTATGAATAAAAACATGATGTATTCATTAAAAAAAGAGGATAAAATCAAAGAAAATGTATTCGAAATAGCGTAAGATAACAAAAACGTGAAGACTATTAGAACAAAAAGGAAGCAGAAAAAGGATGATAAAAAACAAACACATCTACAAGGGAAATAAATTTCCCATTAAAATGAAAGGAAGGCTCATGATGGATTAAAACCAAAAGAAAACAGAATATATTTCTGTTCCATTTACAAAAGATAAACTTAAATCAGGCTAAAACAAGTATTTTTTAAAAGAATGGGCAAATGACTTTTTTTTTTTTTTTGCGGTTTTTGGCCAGGGCTGAGTTTGAACCTGCCACCTCCGGCATATGGGGCCAGGATCCTACTCCTTTGAGCCACAGGCACCGCCCGACAAATGTATTTTTAATAGTAACAAAATAAAAGTACAAAATGCAATATTAAAGTTAGATAAGGTTAAATACAAGCCTAAAAATGTTAAATTGTAGAAAAGGGATAATTATTTTTTATATTTATATTTTATTTTGATAAATTATTTTATATATTCCCAATGAGTAATTGGAATTAAAATTTTGAAAACATCATTAGCAAGAGCTTGAAAACATTAAAAACTTTGGAACTATGAATGGAGGAATCTATTTTAAAGACTAGAAAATTCACTACTGCTAAGATGTCAATTGTTTCTGAATTGATTTATAATTGAACTTCAAATCAAAGTCTCAGTATCTTTTATTGAAAAACAATTCTAAAATTATATACGACTACTTGTTTTATATTTCTAAAAATTCTGGAAGAAAACATAAGATATAACCTATACAACTTGGGTTTATGTCCTTTTAATAGATAAAACAAAAGCTAGAATTATAAAATGAAATATTTATAAATCAGACTTCATCAAAATTTAAAACTTGTTTCTTGAAAAGTATTATTAAGAAAAAAAACAGGCGACAAGGAACGGGCTGAAAGAAATTATCCTCAATGTATAGGGCTGACATATGTATCTAGAAAATATAGAACTCAATGTATAACTCAGTAATTAGAAGATAACTCAGGTGAGATCAGTCAAAATATTTCAATCAATGCTTCCCAAAAGAATCTATATAAATGGCCAAAAAGAACATGAAAAGATGCCCAAACTCATTAATATCATCAGAAAATGCAACTTTAAAATCAAATGTATTTTACCCTACATGGAAAGTAGAAGACTTTAAAATAACATTTAAAAGACGATTACATTTTAGATGCCATAGGCTGGGAAGTAGGTGCTGATTTGAATATAAAATGGTACAACCACTTTAGAAAACTGGTAGTTTCTTCTAAAGGTAAATAACTGTCTATATGAATGGCCAATTCCACTCCCAAGTATTTACATAAAAAATTGTAAACATATGTTCGAGAAAAGACCTGAACATAAATGTTCACGGCAGCTTATACACAATAGCCAAAAAGGAGAAACAACCAAATGTCCACCAACCTGTCAAATGAATAAACCAATATTGGTATCTTCCCGTACTGGAAGACCACTCACCGATAAGAGGAAAAGGAACTGCACCCAGCAGCAAAAATGAAACTCCAATGCTGAGTGAAAGAAGTCAGGAAGGAATGAGTACATATTCTAGAATTATACACAGTTTGCATTTTTATTTTCCTAGAGTATATATGTGTGTGTGTTCTAGAGTTCACGTACATACTCTTCTAGAAACGTGTATAAAATAAATATGAATTCTATACAAAATTAATATACATGTTTTTCTAAATATATATAAAAACTGTAGAAAAAGGCCTAATATATAGTAACAGAAAACACATCAGGGTTTGCCTCAAGTTGAAGGTACTGGATACATTTCGGGAAAAAGAAAAAGAAGAGAGCTTTTTGGTTTTTGGTTACATGCCGCACTTTAATTGGGGCAGTGGTTATATATGTACACATTTGTCGAAATTCACGAAAAGCTACATTTATTTACATTATGACTGCTAGATTTTTTTCATATAGAAAGCTCATGTTCTTACCTTGTGTTTGCTGTTTATCAGTTCATGATTCACTCTTAACTGCATTTCACATGAGTGCCATGGGGCCAAAGCAATGAATATGTAACAAAGCATACATGGTCTCTGGTTCTGGGGCTAATGTTATGAAGAATGATGAGCAGAGCTGCGCAGAAAGTAGAAGAGAAGACGCCAAATTGATTTACATTAGAAATCTGAGAAAGGTATTACAGAAATAGGAGAGTAGACAGTAAAAGCAGGTATCTGGAGAGTCTAGAATTCTCTTGGAATGCAGAAGGGAAAAAAGGAAGGATTGCAGCACTGGAGTGAAACAGGAGGACGGGCAAGAAGCCTCATTTAAGTATTTTACTATCTGTTATGTAATACATTTGTACTTCTGAGACTTCTTTGAGATTTGAGGAGAGATTTTGCTTACATTAAAAGTATTTTCTCTGTAGGTGTGATCAAACGTGGATTTTAATACAACATCATAACTGGATATTTGAGTTTCAACTTCATACTGTTAAGAGTAAATGGCTTTTATCTTTCCAGTGATAATTTGCTATTTCTCATTTCTACATCTTTTCTTTGTGCTGCCTAGAATATTCCTCTTCACTCTCATCTCCCCCATTTCATTCCCTTTATTAGACTCATCCTTAGTCAATGTTTAGAGTCCTTGGCCTAGTCACCTCTTCCAGGAGGCCATGCTTGATTCTCCCACATTGCACAGCTGAAAGTGAGTGATCCTTTTGTGAATCCACAACATTTTAAATATATTTCTGGTGCATTTACCTTAGTTGTGCTCTAATTACGTTACTATGTCTGTTCCCCCCCCCCCCCACTAAACTTTGAAATCCATGAGGAACACTATAATTTTATTTATTCTTCTTACCCCACTGTCAAGCACAGTAGCTGACACATAGGCATTCACTACCGCATATACCCAAGTATAAGCTGAGTTTTTTCGTCACAAATTTTGTGCTGGAAAAACCCGGCTTATACTCGAGTATATACGGTAATTCTCTCTTGAATGATTGAAAAAATACTCAAATGAATACAGACTGTCCCTGGGTTACAAACGAGCTAGATTCTGTAGATGTGTTCTCAAGTCGAATTTGTACATAAGTTGGAAGAGGCACATTTACCCATTAGCCTCCGTTAGTAAGTACAAGTCATGTCAGTCAGATGTTTGTCACTTGGGGACTTACTATAATAGCTTCCATTGATAAGTGTAACTTGTACATAAGTCAGATGTGTGTAACTCAGGGACTGCCTGTGAATAATTCAGAGAGTGTTGTTTCTTCTGGTAATCAATGTAAACGTCATAGAACTCATTGCCTCTTCTGTAAAATGTGTGCTAGTCCCTGTCCATACCTACTTTCTCATTATTTATTTATTTTTTGTCTGCCTATAAGACTTGGAGACCACCTGAGATTAAGTCAAAGGGGCACATTAATAAATTCAAAGGATGGTTTTGGTGAGAACGATGACAACCAGGATAAGCCACAGCATTGTTTTATTATATCGATATTTATATTCAAAGCATGCAAAAAAGTAAATAAGTTAGAAGTCCAGATAGCCCGGCAAGGATGGAAGTCCGGGAAGGTGGCTGAGATCAGAAATGGGAATGCACAAAGTCCAGAGAGACAAAGCTTAGGGGATCAGGAGGTCTTAACAATGAAGGCAAGTAAGGGTACAGCGAGTCCCTGAGGGAGGTGACCTGAGGGAGCAGTGCTAGGAGACAGGGAAAGGTGGGCACACTGTCCTCTCTCTGCCCTTTTTGTGAATTCCTGCTGCATACTAGAGGGCCTGGGTTTTCAGGAGAATAATTCCAGCTACAGGCAGCGTGTGAAGCTTCTTTACTCCTTAGGCAGAACCAGAGATGCAGGAATTTCAGAAGATCCTTAAACTAAGACTCAAAGTGTTAAGGTCAAACTGCCTTTGTTCCAACGGCTTTCATGTCCTCTAGCGTGGGAAATCCTGCAGAAAAGGTAGAAAGTCCTATAGCAAGTTTGGATCCGGGTCAGAAGTAAAAAGAATAAGAGAAGGGAGCTGGGTAGGGGAGAGAATGAATGGGTGGGATACTGTGTGACCCAGAAAGATGAAGCTACAAACATCTTACTGCCTGATGTCCCAGAGCTCCCCACGGTGCTCTGCAAAAAAGCCTCATTTCTTCATTTGCAGCACTGGCAATGTCCTATGTGCCTATAAGGGAGAAAAAAACCTTTACTGCAGCTGTAATTACTACATCCAGCTCCAATCGTGCTGGGACAAATCAGCTGAGGCTTGGTGGAGCAGGAGGCGGCCCTGGAGAGGCCTGGGGTGGAAGCAGTTACCAACTGCAGTGCTGTGGAGAGCAGAGAGGAGCCAGGAGACCTTGCAGGAAACGGAGGAGAACTGTAGAAGCAGGGGACAGGTGGCTCTGGGTATATCAGCGACTTTACTAAACATTTCTCTCCGGAAGCCAATCATCCAGAGCATCATTAAAACCAAACTATTTCTAGCACCCCAGGAGGGTTGCTCTCACCATTAAGTGATTCTGGAGTGGGGAAACTGTTGCTAGCATAAGAAAAATAATAAAGTTAAGGGGGTGGGAAAGAAAAACAAGGTAGAGAGGACTTCCCTTTGACTAATGGGTTTCTCATACTTCAGACATGGGGGAGGAAGGTGGGCCTGTGTTTCAGGTGGGAGATCAAATCTCCTCACCTCCTCAATCAACTCCAGCTCTTGTTATTGTATGAGCCACACTCATAGCCCCCAGCTGTGAAGCCCAGATTCAAAGTGACAATCAACTTTTTGCTGTAATGAGACCAGTTCCTCTTCATCCTGCTCCCCTCCAGTAGAGGTCCCCTCTCTGAGGCTGCAACATTTGTTAAGACTGGAGAGCCCACTCCAATTAAAATCTTCTGAGCAACTGTCTGTTTTCTTCTTTTTCTTCCTCCCTTTGAATCTCATACAGAGGAAGGAAGCTAATTGAGCACCGTCACTACCTTTATACTCAGGAGAGAATAACTCTCCCCGACTACCGCCACTTCCAGAACCATTCCTCAACGGCGGGCATGTGGGAGATGGGACCCAGCATGGCTGGAGCCTTTGATAGCAGATGCTCTTTACAAGAAGAAAGGAAGAAATGAGCTTTCAGAAACAGAGAAGGTCAAAATTCTAGTGCCACACAGAGAAATGCATGGTGTAAGATGCTAAGATCATTTGCCCATTTGTCAATATCAAACTATGTTTTGAGGCAGGACCACCCACCTCACACTATGCATGTCCTTGGTGAGTTTTCCAGCACAAGTCTTAGATTTCTCAAAAGGACTTGATAGGACAAGACTTGAAGAACACCTTTTAGGTAATGTTTTGCCATCATCTAGACTCGTGGGAGCCTTGCTATTTTGTGAGAATGTGAGATGAATAAACCTTTAGCAGTCAGCCCTCCTGGTATCCAGCATACAATTTTTAGAAAATGATAGACTAATAGTGACGGTGGGGAAAATAAAGAAGAACACTTTGGAGATAAGACAGTTCCTATAACCCTAGTAACACAGATAAAACTTGAAGTGCTTTCCCCAAACAGCCTTTACTCTATACTTCAGAATTTCCCTTTATGTTACAGACGGTGCTTCCTAGATCTAGGAAATGTCTAGACACATCCCCATGGTCTTCCCTGTCCTTTTTCTCTAGCATGCCGTACGGTAGATGTGACATGGATAGGTGTGCCTACATTCATTCAACAGGTACTTTTAGAACACTTCTGAACACTTCTGAATCACAAGGCATTGTGCTTGGTGCAAGAGACTATCATGGATATGTAAGGTATCCAACCTGTTCTCAGACATCCTAGGCATAGAGAAAAAGGTGGGATTTCTTCTGGCCACGCTATCCCAAGGAAATGGTAATGAGCCAATTGATTAAGACAAACTAATTGTTCTCCATGAGGTTCACCCAGAGCAGCAAGAGTTTGATGAGGACAGGGGTTGGGTTTAAGTCAGTCAATGCTGAGGACTGCCTTGCTCGTGGTAGGAATGAACACATCCTGCGATCTCTCCAAGGAATATTGCACATTTGGTTAGTGATGACCACTTGGTGTTAATTACTCTGAAATTCAGAGCCATAGTTGATGTGACAGTCTCTGGGACCACCCAACATCCAGCAATTTATCCAGAGCTTCTAAATCAAGCCATAAGGTCTTGAAAAGTTCATTAATGACCTCAGGCAACCCCTTCCCTGTCTCTTTTACATATGGAAGAGGACTTTCCCAAGCTCATTCAGCCCCAAACACCCTTGGTGCAAAGGCATGCTTACAGATCTCTCCCCTTCCACCTGACTCTAAATTTAAAGCAGGGATGATGTTCTACTTGGCTCAGTTACATCCTGCCCTCAATATGGCATAGATATATTGGCTGTAAGTGACAGAAAACTCATCTAAAATAGCTTAAGCAAGAAAACATGATTTATAGGAATTTTACTCCAGGGAGGTAGGGGGTTTTACAAAGAAATATAAATGACCATGAAAAGAGGGAACAGCAAAGATGGCAGGTACAAAGAGCTGGCCCCAAAGGTCTTTGTCTTTTAAATCTGCTATCAAGGGTGCTCCTCTGGGAGGAAAGGAGGAAGCAAATCTTTCGGAGGTTCCTTCAAAATCTGACCAGATGAAGGAGCTCTGTGTTTAAATTAAAGTGCATTATCTCTAGAGACAGCTGAGGCACGTTACTGTGGAACCAGGCTGCTTATTATTTTCTATTGAAGCCCACAATTTTTGTTCAGCAGCAAGAGTCACTGTGGACCCACTGCTGAGGCCAATTAGATCTTCAGTACTTGTAAAGCTGGTCTCAATTTTATCAGTGTCCAACTGATTTCAATAGCATAATTTGATATAGCGATTGCATAGAGGAGGCTTTACAACAGTCAGTGAGCAGCCTTGGGTGCCTTTCTGATTCTGATTTTACTTTTGAGTTAGCTTGGCTTTTCACTTGCTATGATACATGTTAATATCCATTCTTATATTATAATCTAAAAAGTATTTGGAACAGATACTATCAAATTCCATTCTCCTTTCCTTCATAAGGGAAGCATATTATTACTAATTCACTTCTGGTTTATAGGTAGGGACATAGAGAGGGAGGTTTAGTCAATTGCCAGATTTACATAGAGCATGACTAGATCAGAAGAGAGATGTTCCTAGTTAAATCCAGACACATGAGCATCTTATTTCTGAGCTCTTTTCCTTGAAACTTTCTTTGGAGTTCCTAGAGTTCTCAGAATACAAATCAAACCCCTTAAAGGGTTCTGTGTGATCTGGTCTCTCATTACCCCATCTCAGACCACTGTTTCTCCTGTTCTTATGGATTCAAGACACAGCTCTTTAGTTTCTGGACAGCCAGTTCCCCTTTACCTCAACATACTTGGGTGTGTTGTTCCTAACCTGGAAGGTCCTCACCCTGCCCAGCCTCTTCATATGCTGTCATCTCATTCCCTCTCCTCCTTGGCGTCTGTTCATCCTCAGATGTCAGCTCAAATCTCACTGGCTCCAAGAAAACTTACCATAGACTGGATCACAGCTCCCTGTTGCCCATCCTCACTCACCATACTTTGAGATGACATGTTCCTGATTAACTAATTAATGACTACCACCTAGTCTAATGACTAGACCATAGGAACAATTTCTTATCTTACACAGCATTGTTGCCAAAGGGAAGGCTGGGTGGATGGGTAAACTGTGGTCCACTAGACATTGAAAGAATAGTAGATACAGGTACCTGTATTCAGTACTCAGCTCCCACAATGATGGAATCCTATATAACTATAAAGGTACATACATATCGTTTCACATATATAGTATTATCCTATATAAAATTATGTATAACTACACTATGGAGTTTACTTTGATTTCCCCAGTGTCTGCATGTACTTGTTTTGTAGGCAGCAGGCTACATTTTCAATTCCAATTTTAAATTTTGAGTTAGTTGGGTTTTTCCCTTGGTATAATACAGGTTAATATCTATTCTTGTATTTATTCTCTACAAAGCTCAGTGAAAGAGCTAAGCACCACTTCAAAATAAGCTTAATTTTCATCTGCACCATTTCTGACATGCACAGTTGCCCCACTCAGTGTGAGTGTGAGGAGCCTTCAATGTAAGTAGTAAGTATGGTCAGTGATCAAGAACCATAGCTCAAGACATCTTGATTGTTTGCTCTGAGATGCATCATTTCACTTGGGACTGTAGAAAGGGAACCCTAGGGAATGACTATTTATCTCTTAGTCATGGTTTTCCTCCTTGGAAAGGGAGGGAGGAGATAATTACCAAGGCATCATGAACCTGTACCTCTGAGTCTTTCAGGGTTAGGTTCCTACTCTGGAGCCCAAGGCAGGGCCACCAGCTGGACAGTGATGGGGGCTGACATTATCCCTCTGCCAGGAGAGTTTGCTCTGCCCTCGCAACTTGCACAAAAGAACTTCAGCCTCCCAAGGAAGAGATTATCAGGAATTTATGACTCAATCAACCCACCCAAAAGGAGCATAAATGGGATTAGTTTTAATATTGTTAAGTTGCAAAAATACAGGCATATGTGCATGGCAAAGCAAAATGTACGCAAGCAAAGGGGGAAAACATATGGGTACCCATATGGTGAAAAGCGCATTGCTAGACCTTCACACACTTCTCATTTACAACAAGAACCAAAGTTAGTGAACATAAATTTGCTTTGCAAAAATGTGAGAGGAACAGCTTGTTTGCCCATAACTGTTCCACTGAGCGAGATATGTATAACCTTGATTTCTCATCTCAGACACCTCTTTCTCACACTCTAGGGATTAATTAGGCTCTAAACACGACTTTGGATTCGAAACAAGGCTCCTGGCTGCCTGGAGGAGAGACAAAGAAGCAGTGGCAAGACTGGATGAAGCAGCAGGTCAACTAATAGGTAGTTCCTACTTGTGGCTGGAACTTTTACCTGGGATGACTTAGAAGAGAAATGAGGTTGGTGGGTCTCAGCAGGTTTATTTTAATTGAAGGAGAAGAACAAGAGGGACCTACAGCAGACAATGGCACCGATGTGGTTTTCACTGGGAAGCTGTGCTTTTGTAAGAACAATACTGGGTGGAAGTTTAAAAAGTGGCTAGATGCAGAAAGGTAAGTGTGGAGTTAGGAAAGGAAAGGCAAGAGTATGGGTGATGCTCAAAGCCAGTGAGCACCCTTGGGTGCCCCAGATAACAAGTAGAATTTGATAAAACACACCATTGTACACTGTACTTGCTCCAACCTCAAGCTACGGGAGCCATTTTTGTATAGAATAAAGAGGTCCAGGCTTAAAAATCAGGAACTAGTTCCCTTACTTAGCTATGACTCATTTGTCTTTCCTTAACCTTCCCACCTATTTCTGTGCCTGTGACACAGCCAGACTCTTCTTTCTGCGACCCATTTTAGGGAGCTGCTATAAACTCACTGAGATGATTTATGTGAAACAACAAATTTTATAAACAACAAATTCCTACAAAAGCAGGTAGAAATAGCTTATGAGTGGAATACTAGAGGGACATTTTCCTTTTTATTCTGTTTTTTTAATTTTTTTACTTTGACATCATTGTTGATTCACTAGAAGTTGCAAAAATAGTCAATACAGGTGTTGTGAAGTCAGTTCCCATCTACCTCAATGGTGATATCTTATGTAACTATAAAGATATCTATGAATATAGTTATATATACATAATATTATATGCAAAGTTGTGTGTAACTACACTATGGAGTTGACCTTGACTTCCCCAATGTTGCATGTAATTATTCCTCACGTCTTTGTGTGTAGTTCCAGGACATTGCATCACACATGCAGATTCACATCACCCTGCAGCAATTGGGGCACAGTACTGCTCTATCCCCACAAAGCAACTCCTTCCTATTGGCCTTTTCTTTCCCTCTTTTCACTCCCAGTAACCAGTGGTCTGTAATTTTGCCATCTCAATGATGTTATAAAGATTGGGATTTTATGGTGTGCAACTTTTTGAGATTAACTCTTTTTACTGGACATGATGCCCTTCAGGTCCTTCCATGTTGCTGAATGTGTCCATAGTTTATTGCTTTGTGTTGTTACGTGGTATTCAAGGTTTGGGACCATGGTTTAACTATTTCCCCAGAAAAGGACATCTGGGTTGTTTCCAAGTTTGGCTATCATAAGTAAAACTGCTAAATCATGCCAAATTTGTAGTCAGACCCAAGAAATACTGACTCATTAAATCAATGACCCAGGACTGTCAAGGAAAAAGAGACAAAGACAGAGGCAGTAAAACACATAAAGTGAATAGAAAAGGGTGTGGCACACAGGAAGCACTCATTATAATACTGCCATCACAGGTTCCCAGGCTAGCTGGAAGCTACAGAGATTTGGACAATGCACTTGAATCACAGCATGGCACAAGCAGTTTATAAAGAACTGTTGTGCACCTGTGTTCAGTGCTATTACATGCTTTCCATTCATTTTCTCTTTTGATCCCTGAAATGCTCTGACACGCATAAGTGGGCATCATCAATAGTCCCATTTTATAGTTCAAGGAATTGAGGACTGAAGAGATCAGAGTGATATTTCCAACATCACTCAGCTTCCTTGCAGCTCAGGCCAAATCTCAAGTGCGGGTCTCTAAGACTCTGAATCCACATTCTGCCAATGTGCTAAGATGACCATCCCAAAAGAGATGGGCACCTCCACCCAAGTTCAGGTTAATGCTCCTTTTATACGAAGAATTAAAGATTTAGCAATTTCTTCTAAGACCTTCTCCTCAGAAATTTTTAATGTGAAAACTAAAGGCTGTAGCAGAAACAGTCATGGATCAGTACATTTCTTAACCTCAACATCTATCAGACGGAATAGAAGACAAAACTGTCCAGCAAATTCAGAACCATGGGTGACAATATTGGTGGTATCAGCCCTTCACTCATGTGGAATTCATTCACTAGCAACTTCATATACCTAGAACAAAGCCAAACACTATTTCCCCCAGATAGCTATCATCAGTACCATTTATCATATTCGTAAAAGTTGATGTGCTTAACTCTGAGAAAGTCCCCTCCGTACCACTAGTTCTTATTTAGGACTGATCAATTTTGTTTTATATGGATTCTTTTTCATGATAAATTGGCAGCAGATCATCAGAAGAAATGTGGCTGTGAACAGGCAAGTATGCCAACTTTAGGAAGATTTGACAATTAATAATCTTTTTGGAGAGAGTATAGAAAAGGAAGAACTACTAAAAAAAAATCAAGACACAAGAGTTTAAACAGAATGATGGTATGAAAGGGCCATATTCCTAGTTATCTCACCCCCCGAATGCTGAGATACAAACAATTGGTACATGTGATGCTGATGTTACATTATAAAAATGAGGCTACATGGCATTCACTAGACTCAAGGAAACAGAGGACATACCGCATACACTCGAGTATAAGCCGACCCGAGTATAAGTGAACCCCCTTAATTTTACCCTAAAAACTGGGAAAACTTAGTGACTCGAGTATAAGCTGAGGTGGAAAATGCAGCAGCCACTGGTAAATTTCAAAAATAAAAATATATACCCAAAACAATTACAATAATTGAGGAATCAGTAG